>JAHDVE020004415.1:0-131536 GCA_022606495.2 Halesus radiatus | reverse complement strand
GCGACTGAGGAAATTTGTATGGAAGAGTATTTTGCAAGAATCTTTTTTTTTTGTGATTGTCGCGTTTTAAGTTGTTATTAAAATAAGTCAATTATTAAAGGCTAAGAGTAGTTTTTTTACGTAAAAAATGTTAACAGTTTCTTGCGTAAATTGTGATTTTCATATTTAGAACTATATTTGTAACCTACGTTTTAATGAATCACCGAAATGTTTCTTGTTGCTAGGTCGCTAATATGTGGTGCGGAGATATGATTAAATTCCTTTAGATCTATGGGAAAAAAACGGAAAAGACCAACAAAGGGAATTTCTTCTCACGTTTTTAATATCCGATGGAACTCTCAATGAAATAGGCCACGAACCGCTAAAATCTATAAATAGATAAACATAGATTATGGGAATAATTAAATATTTTAATGATCAAAATTTATGGAATTGTCTGTCAGTTTGCATGTCAGACCTAGTTGTATTATATAGAATCATAAACAACCTAACACAAGACAAACTGTAACATTTTTCTGCAACACTTACACAACCAACCATCAGTCTCATTCATTAACCAATAGGATGCATGCTCTGGACAACAGGTTGGAGGTGTTGTTGATGTATTTGCTGACTCCATTTATACAGTAAAGCGTCATCTATACCACTTTGATGAATCCTACAATATGTAATATTGAAGATTGGATAATGTAGCGATAATGATTTGTGTCGCTGTTAAACATTTGAAAAAGATTGTTCATTACTTTATGGTTTAGAATCTCTATGTACTTGTAATTTTTGATAGATCTTTATATTATGTTCTAAAATCCATGTAATAACCCAGATGGGAGTATAATCAAATAAATAAATCGTAAAATTATATCAGTCGGGTAATTTGTATTGAGTGTTTCTTATAAAATTCTTAATATAAGCAGATACTTGAAAGTTTAAAAAAATGTATATTTTAGTCTAGTTTCCAGGAGTCTATGTCAATGTAAAGGTCGAACGCGGACCTCCTAAGTCGTAGACAAACGCCTTGCAACCAATCAGAAGACTAAATTCTAAACGAGAATAGAATTAGCTACATATTATTGCTGTCACTTGGTTTCCATACGAATCGCCCCATTACCGCGAGATTCTTAGTAAAATAAAATCATTCATAACATTTGCATATTTTATGCTGGGATTCCAAGCACGCTAGACAAAACACCGTGATATGTGATACCTTACATGAGATCATGGCGTTTTGATATCAAGCAATCGGAACATTATAAAGAAGCATTCAAGTATAGAGGAAACTAGTCAACATATAGTATTACATTGTATAAACGGGCGATTGTTTTAGACCTTGCAGACGTTAGTTAGACCGCTTAATATAAAAATGGACGAGTGAATGAACATTTATATCTCTCATAAGGAATTGTTATTTTATATATAGACAATATAGACATAGGGAGATTAAGCGCCCTTGAGGTGATTTTCTCACGAAAACGGCGCTATAGAAATTATCAATTTATTATTATTATTATTAAATTAATTTTGTTTTATGCGATATCGATAAAAAGTCCGTCCGAATCCAATGCGAGTATGATATACCCGATTAGGAGAATGTTGTGAAACTACAAGGAGTAGGTGATGAGAAATATGAAGGTGAAAAAGTATAATATGAGCAGTGGCGTGCAGCCCATATAGGATCAAAAGCTGTGCCTACCTTAAAATTTCTAAAAAAAATCTATTTATTGTTTAAATTTGAGAACTTTTGAAGTCATAATCGTTCTACCCTAAGAAATTGTTCCTACTTGAAATACGTATTTAATTTTTATTTGCACCTGCTTTGAACGTTTACCCTCCTCAATTTAGTCTTATTAGCTAGTTTCATAAAGATTCACAGAAAAATGCACTGAATGTATCAAAACTATCAAGAAAAACATTCAGCATTTTATGGCTACTAAATTTATCAAAAGAAAGGTTTTCATATAACACTCTTTAGTGGTAGTTTAACTGTTTTTATTAAGTTTCCCGATTTAAACAAATCCGTAGTTAAATGTGTCAAAGTAGTTTCGAATAGTTAAGAATATGCGAAAAAAGAGACCAAACGCTGTAAAACGCTTGTAAATTTTTTGTGTACAGTGTCAGGGAACATTTCTCCCTCTTCCTGCGACAACGGTGGTTAGAGGTGCATAAATGTGGAGATAATCTTCTCTACCCAGTGAGCGGGCTGCCTATTGCTAATGCAGGGCTTTATTTATTTTTTCTTGTATTTTTTCGACATTCACTATATATAGCAATTTCTAGACATTTTGTTTGGAAGTTTTATTTACTATGTACTTTTGCTATTTTTGATATATTAAATTCGCTACCGGTTTCGACACAACCGACAATCTCCGTCGCAATGCTTGCATATTTTCTGCAGCCGTCCACTCGGGTACAAATCAACACTATAGGATAGCTCGTTTGTAAAGTTTTGTTGACTGCATCTTGCTGAGAGTGCAATAAAAAAGAAACATGTTGGCAATCTTCCGAGGCCCTAGAACACATGACCGGACCTTCACTTTTATATTTTGTTTGTTTAAATTATTTGAACTGTTGTAGGAGCCTTAACAAATCCTTTATTTTTTACTGGCTGACGTGTACCAGGACTTACTCGGGGTTATGAATGGTTTGGAGTAAAGTTTTGAGGTTACGAATTCTAGTAAACTGGGTGTAATTTGAAGATGAAAATAATATTACTGTTATGGATTAATATTGTTTTAACTACCCCTGCCCCTACCCCTTTGACCACATCAATCATTTAATATCCCTCTCTGCCTTTACATCCCTCGTAAACATACTTCCCAAATACACAAACTCAACCACTTGCTCCAAGTATTCATAAATTGTCAACAAATGTTTTTTGTTTTGTTTTAATAGAACTAAACTATAAACATATTGTTTGGAACTTGGAACGTGCAGCAAAAGAAAATAGCATCGGGGTGTTCGAACTAGTAGCATCGAGCTCCAAATTTGAACGTTTTATAAATGAAGTGGATTGTTCCATTTTTCCAGGCCCGACTCGTATTCCTGCAGCTACCCTGAACGGTGTGATCCTGAAGGTGACTGAAGAAACCAAATACCTAGGACACATAATCACCAGTACTCTGATGGATGATGATGACATTGATAGGCAAAGACGCGCTCTCAGCGTAAAATCGAATATGATCAGTAGAAGATTTCGCCTTTGTAGTACCGCTGTGAAAAGGACTCTATTCCTTGCCTTCTGCGCAACGTTGTACACCTGCGAACTCTGGGCAAACTACAAAAAGAGTAGTATGGAAAGACTTCGTGTACAGTATAATAACGCCTTCCGCATAATGTTTGGCCTCCCCAGATACTGCAGTGCTTCCAGTATGTTCACGGAGGGCGAGTTTCCGGTTTTGCAGCCCTTATAAGATCCAGGGTGGCTGGAATGAGGGAAAGAATAAACAGCTCCAGGAATATCCTCATCATGGAAGCCCGCCTCAGTCCAGCCTCCAGCACTGGACGATACTGGACAAATATATTGGCCCCTCACAATATAAATGCCGCAGCACCCTTAAGGAGTTATTCTAATCTTATTTAATAAAATTCTTATTTTTTTTTTTTTATGTGTGATGTATCACCTTATACTACTGTCTTAAAATTATTTAACTTTTTTATTTTATTTTTTCAAACTCTTGTACATATTTTGTATATTTTTTATAACTATTGCATGTATATTTTACATGGAATGTGTGGGACTGCACTAACCTCCCCACATACCGGAATAAACATTTATTATTATTATTTGTTCCCAGTACGATTATTTTTTTAACACAAATTTAAACTTTCTCTCCCTCGGGTGAAGTCGGAGGTCAAGTTGAAGTATACCACATTGTTATTGTTAAAAAAACATTTTACTGTTTTTAATTCTATCTCGTAACCCAATTATAGTATATACTCGAAATTTACATCATATATTAGATGCCAACGTATGATGGCAACTAAAAGAAGCTCTCAACTGTCTGCCTGCGTCCTATCCTGAGATACTCCGTCTTTTCAACCTATTGTTCTGGATTCCCTCTATATCCCTAAGATCTTCAGTTGTTTCTCACCCCAACTTCCAGATACACTCTTCCTAAGGGATACTCCGGATGGCTGGTGCAATGCTTCACTGGGAAGAGTGTCGGAAGCGCGAAACCGCTCTTCACTGCTCTAGGGGACTGCCCTGGTTTCGTGGCTATAGGCTGGATAAAATTTGTTTTTGTGTGTATTCTTAGGAATGTTGGTGCACTTTCACATTCCATCTTAGATTATTCCAGATATCGATAGAAAGAGCCACTAAGGGCTATATTTTGTCAACGTAAGTATCTGTACTAACCAAGTTGATGTGCTTCTGTGACTAACCTCCTTCTATGTGAAAGCTGCGCAGGACACTTGAGGGTTTAGAGTCCTTTAAAAATTATGGATTCGTTTAATTAAATAAATGGAGTCCTTGACGTGCACCCTGAAGGAGTAACCATAAGTTACTTACATCGGGTGGGAAAGTGGTAGGTAACCTCAACTGAAATTAGGTGTACCAGTCTTGTCCGAGGAGTTTCTCACTGGTGACACCGGCAGTTTAACAGTACATGAAGGTTTTAATATAAGAAAAAAAAAACCGTGTTGATCGAACGCCATCAAAATTTAAGAACATTTTATCCGTTACCTCGATCTTTATTATAAGTCCTTACGTATTTTTTTTTTTTTTTTTTTATATGTCTACCGCACAAGAGTCCCTAACTGCTCCCAACCGTCTGGAGCCAGTGAGACTATGGCATTCCCAATTGGGGAACGTTGTGAGGCTGAAGGTATTGGGGAGGGGAAGGAGAAGGGGGAGAGGAAGGTGGGGAAAAGGGGAAATACGTATGCAAACAGGCTCACAAAAAAAGGAAAGCAGGCAATCAATGTGCATTCGCTTGGGCAGCCCCAAGTACCCGGCCGTCCCCCACAACTTGCTGCCCGTAAATGCCATTCGAAATTTCGAGTGCATTTGAGTGCAGCGCACATATTAGCTTTCATGAACACACTTATTGCGATTCAAATATGGAATGCACGTGCAAATATTATTCAAATATGCTGGATGTTTAAGGCCAGAAGCTCAATTCTAGGAGTATTAACCAGCGAGGAAAAATATTTGCAGCACGCGGAAATATTTTAAATGATTCTTATTCTTTTGGTGACCTATCCTATCGGAGATTGGCAATCATCAAGGCAAACTACATTGTGCAGATAGATTGCAACCCTAAGTATTTAAAAAAAACTGCACTTTTCTCTTTTATTAAAAAATAAATAAATTATCTGTAGTAAAAAAAGATTTTTATGTAATTTGTATACGGGTAGTTAGGAAAATGAATAAGGTTTCAAAAGACAACAATCCTCATAGTGTTATATTTAAATTCTATGAAATACATCCCCATAATGTCTGAAAACATGTGCAGTTTGAAAACCACTTAAAGCCATTTTTAATTTTTGCAGTACTTATTTCACATAGAACTTAAAAGATTATAATCTGAAGATTACTGTCTTTTGAAACCTAATACATTTTCCTAATTATCTAAATAGAATTTACAGATAAATCATGTGTAGCATTTCTAGAGTTAGCAAACTGCAAAGTGTGTATTTTTGGGTGCTGACCCTTAACCATGTTATTCAATTTAAAAATGGGTAGTGCCATCTATAATTTTAGGTTCTATGTAATGCTTAAAAACATAATAACAAACACAAACAAATCGTTACAAAACTAATATATTATCTAATCTAGTTGTGTTTAATGTCATTCATCGACGGTCTCCGTGGTTGAGTGGTTACGATCATTGCCTACTAATCCAGAGGTCCCGGGTTCAAATCCAGGCATGCGCAAGTAAATTTAATTTGATTAAATAGTGTTAATTCACAATTTATCCATTACACGCCGAAATAATAAAAAAAACGTAATAAAACTAAACCAACAATAAACACATTGAAAGCTTGGCTAGCTGAAAGAAGCTATTCGTATTAGAATTATTTTATTCATGATTTATTGCTTACGTTTAAGTTTTTTTTTTATTTTTTATTATTATATTTTTGTAGAAATATTTTAGACTAAGATTCTTGAGAAATATTTATGTTTTAAGTTTGTTACACATGTTTTTTGTATGTTTTTATTTTATATTGTTTTCTTTATGTTTTTATTTAATATATTTTGCAACCTTGTCTGTAAATTTTGAGTTTGAATAACAAGCTCCCGTTAGACAAACTACAAAAAAGTAGTTTATCGGGACTTTTTGCATTGTATTTTAACTAACTAACTAACTAACTAACCATCACGCCGTTTCCCCGCAGGGGTAGGCAGAGAGGACGGACCGCCAAACAACTCGATCTTGGCATACACTTCTTGCTTCATTCACATTCATACATCGTCTCATACATTCTCTTCTATTATTCCGACTTCTGACATGGCCCGACTCAAGTATTTGATTCATTTGATCGTGCCATGTCTTCCTCGGGCGTCCCCGGCTTCTTCTTCCATTCACATTCGCGTCATACATTCTCCTTACACTCCTTTCTTCGTTCATTCGCTCTACATGCCCAAACCATCTAAGCGTCCCTTTCTTAATCTTGCTCACTACGCTTACATCAGCCTTGCATTCTTTACGAATCTCAACATTTTTCACACGATCATACATGGTTTTACCACACATTCGTCTCAGAGATCTCATTTCTACAGCATTCAGTCTACTTTCATCCTTCCTCTGCCAGTTCCATGCCTCACGGCCATACATCAGAGTTGGTATCAGCACTCTTATCTTTTGTAAAATTAAATAAAAATAATAATAATATGTAGTATATTTGCGGCAAGTTCCAGAGTGGTAGATACTGTCAGTATCGCCCTGGAAAAAGACCACCATTCAGAATAGAAAAGTTGCTTGAAATGGCTTTAGCCGTGTTTGGTGACTAGATCTGAATAGTCAGGTATCCACCTTTTTTTCACCTCCTCAATACGTTCAGCCTCACGGCATACCCCAATCGGGGATGCCAGTCTCACTAGCTACAGACGGTTGGAGGAAGCTGGGACTCTTGTATGGTATCACAAAAAAATCGTATTCCACAGCCTAAGATTGAATGGAAAATTAGCATGTTTTTATAGCACTAATTGGGTTGTATCAGTTTTATCGAGTAATTATATCGTTAATTGCCGCCTTAATCTTATGCAAATAAATAATTGAATTGAAAATGATCTAATTAGAAAAAAGTACGGTAGCAAGTTTGAAGATTTGAAATACACGTTTCTTTAGATTTAATTTAAAGAAATTTTATTTATTTTTATATTAATGGACCGTTGTCACAATATACACGACACGAAATGAGATAAATAAGAGGTACAAAAAAAGAACAGCGCTTACATAATACGTGAATGAAGCAATGACAAAAATATGGTGACCCGACAGTTGGCCCCCTGAGAGGATATGCGATCGTATAGCAAAAATCGATATACTTATATCTGCTGATAAATATATTCTTCGTAGTTTATTTTCATAAAGCCCGACAACAATTATTTAGACTGGTACCAAAAATTTCAAGGCCCTGGCTTGAGTTAACAAGTTTCAACATTCTGGTCATTGGAGAATAGTACCCATAAGTAGTGATAAGAGTCGTCAGTAATATTATTATTATTAGTATTCATATATTCCTGACGATGAAAGCATCGCTTTCGAAACATGTAGATATCAATGTACATTTATAAAATGGTGAATAATAAGCATATTTGTTTAATTAATTTATTAACTATTATTATTATTAAATTACAAAATTTTATTGACACACTATATTTCCGGTGATGACAATTATTAGGAAGTATCAAACACAATTGGTAACTTAAAACAAAACAATTGAGAATTATTATTCTTACTGAGTCATGGTTTGTAACTACGACTCTGTCGCATTCCAATGGGCCATTGGCTCTCAGAACTGATAAGAAATTCGCTGTTTTGCGACTTATCAACTAAAGAAATAGTAAAATGAATTTCAAGAATGCAATATTCAACAATAATGCGAATATTCTGTGCATTTTCCGTAATTAAACAATATTATGTCGGTTGTGATGTGGGTACGGAATACGTAACCGTAAGTAATAATCTGATTCTAAAATTTGAATCAATTATTAAAAAATGGATATAATTTTAAAATTCTAAAATACATCATATTTACTTTCAGTAGGTACATATAATGAATTTATTCCACCGTCCTTACAACAGGTGGTGGTGTAATGGAAAGCATAGTTGCCTTGCAAACAGTTGATGGGAGTTCGATTTGTTCGTATGCGAAAAGAAAAAAGCAAAATGCACAATGGAGTGATCCAAACCCTGATGTATGGAAGTTAGGGATGGAACTGCCAGAGGAAGGGTGAAAGTTAACTGAAAGCCGTAGAAATGAGATCTCTGAAGCGAATGTGTGATAAAACATTGTATGACCGTTTTAAAAATGAGGAGATCCAGAAAGAATTTCAATTCTATGTGGTGGTCTGGAAGAGAATGTATGAGACTTTGTATGAATGTGCATGAAGCAAGAAGTGTATGCCAAGATCGAGTTGTTTGGCGGTTCGTCCTCTCTGCCAACCCCTGCGAGGAAACGGAGTGATAGTTAATTAGTTAGTTAGTAGTATTGTTTAAAAAATCAAGATTACTAATGTTGTTACTTCTTTTTTCTTTCTTTTATACCTTGTTGCCAACAGAACTAGTAACGTCCATCCAAAAGGACCGATAATGAATTTAGCTTTAATTTGGTTATGAAGGTACTTCATTCCAACCAGTGGTGGTTCGAAGCGGTTTTTAACCGGGAGTTCAATCAGAAATTCACGAGAAGATATTATATTTCACCAAAATGTACTTGTTGTCTTTCGGCAAATCGTCGAATACAGCGGTTCTCGTCAGTCATATATTTTAAATAAAGTTGGTGGGAGGAGTACTGTAATAACTAGCGACTTGAGACAATACGGCGTTTGTCGAAACTTTCTTAACTTAGAAATATAACATATTATCTAAAAAATAATTGGATTTTGAATATGAAAACAATTTTTTTTTAATAATTTTTTTTTATCTGTAAATATGATAAAACATAAATATGTAAACAAAAAATCCTACAAAGGCAAAGTCTGTGTGTGGGTATCATAACAGTTTTTTATTACATTTCTATGGGTTATGTGAAAATTTTCATTTTAAACAAAAATTAACGTAATCATTTTCTTAAAAGAAATAAGTGCCAGCAAAAATAAAATAAAATATGACAAAGTGATAATAAGAAACAAACAAAAAAAAAACATTTCATTAGTTATGACAGTAAACAGAATTTACTGTTATTATCACGTATACGTACATAAGTATAATAAGATTTTAGGGGGCGTTTTAAAATCACACACAAGTACGGTACTAATGTTTTGAAAGTAGGTTTTATAAAAATGTATATGGATTGGTGTATTAAATATAAACATAAAATAAGGCATTGAACAGTATAATACATTGTTGGTACCAGCAACAGGTGAAAAATTGAGTTGAATTTTAAAAGTCTAACATTAAAATTTAAACAAAAGAGAACAGGCTAGAATTCTGTCTAAAGGTGTGCATTATAACCTGTTCGTTTTAATGGTAGATTTATAAATGCCATTAAAAGGAAACGGTTAGAGAAATGCAGGAACAAGAAAATAAAAAAATCTTTAACTTGCATCCTTATTGTGCAAAGTTCAGCCGGCAGGCAAAGTGACCGATAGGGGGCCAGCTCGGTGACACTCGTCAAACTTCCTACGTCACGTGTATTTTAAGGTCAGACCGCACTACAGCTGCGCGGCGCGACACAAATTTCCTCACTGAGGCAACTTTGTCGCGTAGTGAAGCGCCGCTCTGGTGCGGTTTGTTTCATACAAAATGGTGTAAAGAATATTCCGTGTTGACGCGACGCGCAGTGCAGTGCCGCGCCGCTCTAGTGCGGCTTGACCTTAAATATTACTTCGTTAGCGCTGGGCACAAACTTCAACATGGTCTGGCCTAGGTTATTAAATTTCACCGTCAGGGGGATTGTGTCGTTTTGGTTTTTTTGTGTGAAGTTTTTGCTTGGTATCGTAAGGATGGAATATGGCATTGCTCTTCGACCGTAGTATTCGGTCGCGTGGATTTTAAACAAGGAATTTTAAGGGCGCGCTGTTTATAATGTGTTTATATTATATTGCATGTTAGTCTTATGTTCTCATATTTTTAATGTTAGTTTTCACTACACAATCGCTCTTTGAAGAAAACCGCCACTGATTCCAACTAGTAATGCAACTAATTGCGATAAAACTCGAGACCAGAATAAGCATCGTTTCGCAATTTCAACCTTCACTGAAAATGGGCGCATGTCACCAGGATGTGGTTAATTCGCTTTGCTTGATCAGTAATGAGAATAAATAAAAAGGGAACACTAGTAACAAATATTACAAAATAATATACATACAAATGAACATGCATTTCAAGAACATTTATTTTTCGGCAAGACTTGAGTTAAGTGTCACGGCTGTTACCTATGTCCAAACAAAGGTATGCAAGCAGACAAAAAAAGATTTCCGATGTTAAAAGGTTCGTGTTGGGTAACTGTTCACTACGCATTGTTGTGCGAATGATAAATACCTCGCTAACAGGTGCCAGCATCTTCCTAGCATTGCAAGAGGAAGTAGTTGACAGATGTATCCCATAAGTCCTTTTTCAGTATGCAGATTTTATGACTAAAGTTGCAAAGCGGAATAATGCCCAAAGAGGTTTGCAGAATTTTGCTTTGACAATGATTTGGCCTTCACCGTTAATATTACTATCTAATAAACCGTAAAGGTAATGGAGTTTCTGCTATTTTTAAATTTGCTGAAGCAACGAAGTTTTTGCATTTTGACAAAATTGATGTTTTCAACGTTAAAGGGGGGCGCTCAAAAATACACGCTTTGTAGTTTGCTAACCCAAGGAATACTTCGAAGGATTTATCTATAAATTCTACATGCGTAATTAGGAAAATGTATAAGGTTTCCAATGACAAAAGTTCGTAGACTGTAAAGACTATGCGTGGAATTTTAGGTAAAACGTTCTAAAATGCCTTCACTGGTTTCCAAGCTACACATGTTTTCAAATCTCAGACATTTTCCTAACTATCGGTATAAAATTTACAGATAAATCATTTGTTGTATTGGTTTATTTTTATTATTATTTTTTTTAATTTACATTTTACAAAAAGTCCCGGTAAACTACTTTTTGTAGTTTGTTATTCAAACCTCAAAATTTACTTTGCAGGTTGCGTTATATGATTATATAATATTATACAATAAATAAATAAAATAATCTTATGTGTTTTTAAATAGGTTTTTTTTTTTTTAAATTTATTACTAAATTGTAATTGAACAACCATTCTTGTAAACAAGGAACTCCAGTGAAAATGGAATGGATCTAAAAATATATATTCATATAGATCAGCAAACGTCGATTCTGAATTATTATATAGTTATAGACGTAGAATTTAAAAACCGTTATTTAAAAGCGAATAAAAAATCAACTCATCAAAACACCTTGTTATGTTGGTACCATTGCATTTGGAACATCTGACGTCTCGTGTTGGCGGCATTCTGTTTTGGGAATAGTATGGACGTTTTTATTTATCGACTTGTATTTTAAACACGTATTTTTTTTAGTTTTCATGAAATTTAAATTTAATTTGGGTGACTTTAATCTCTATAATTGTTGTTCAACAAAAAAACTATTATTAATGAAAGAAATTAGAGTATTCATGAGCAAACCAATTATCAGTATGGATATTATGATAATGTTAATGCTCGATACTATTATTAGAATTAAAGTTTTTAAAAGGGTACATAATTTTATTAGTTATGTATACATTTGACATTCTAACCTCAAAACTGATCAAAAGCGACCGGCCATAGATTTGGAGCGTTTTGGCGGGCTTTCAAAACTTGAAACATTGAAAATTACAACTGTGAAAACGTAAGAAAAAAAAAACGAAATATACTGGTATTTAAGTTCGAACATCATCATTGATGAAAATGTTAATGCTCGATACTATTATTAGAATTAAAGTTTTAAAAAGGGTACAGAATTTTATTAGTTATGTATAATTATGATTTATCATGAATTGAATACAAAATTATAAACGATAGAGCGAATCCTTGTTTTGACATTTGACATTCTAACCTCAAAACTGATCTAAACCGACCGGCCATAGATTTGGAGCGTTTTGGCGGGCTTTCAAAACTTGAAACTTTGAAAATTACAACTGTGAAAACTTACTTAAGAAAAAAAACGAAATATACTGGTATTTAAGTTTGAACATCATTATTGATGAAAAAAAATTGGACTGGAGTTCATATTGTCGGGCGTTTCACACCTAGTGAGATGCAGATACGTCAGCACCAATAACAAAATAAATGTTTGTACATATTTGCAAATAAATAAATAAAGATTTATTAATTGATAAACTAAAGTTTTTAAGACAAGATTTTTGTGCATAGCGCAAAGGGTAAGGCGACATTTATCTTTTCTCGGAAGGTTTTTTCAATTTGGATGAGTGTTTCAGGCTAATAATTATTGTTTATACAAATAAATAAATAAAGAATGATCGTGAAAAACAAAAATTTTCCATATGGGTTCCAATATAGTTTCCATATGGGAATCGGTATGGAAATAAATAGTGAGTAAAGCTAGCTTTATTCGTAAAGAAGAACATTTTCCAACTTCTGGTCTGGCACAATATAAATATGCCTGCAGCCCGTAAAAGCATTATGCCTGAAATGTTTTGATAGAACGTGCCAAGTCTATTATCGGCTAATTCGTGTTATCTCTGCTAAGCATACCGAAATATGTACGCGAGAAAACAGCGTGTCAACAAAGGTAAGACGGGCGGAACAGTGAATTGAACAAACTCTGCGAATTCACTCTGCCCAGTGATAAAAGAAGAAAAAAAAATAAGTAGAATTAATAAGTAAAATTAAAGTAAGTTTAAAAAAGCAAAATGGTCCAAATGCATATATTTTTTTTTACTTTAACTATACAGTATACAGAAATTAGCAAAACACTTTTTGCAGATTTTTGAAAATTTTGATTCAATTATAACTATATATCTTTCACATTCGAGTTTGACAGTTTATTAGTAAACAAAGAAAAACAATCGTAATGAATTTATTTTTACTTTTTTATTTATAACTAGCTGATACAATAAAGTTATAAGTTGTGAATTCTTGCTTGTCGTTTGGGTGCCATAATTGATTTGACAGGGAAAGTAATGCATTGTGATGACTATTACTATTCCTAAATAAAAAATAATTCATTAGAAAATTTTATTTTATTCCAAACTATAATTTTTTTTTTCAAAATATATGTCTAAATAATAAAGTTCTGAAGTATGTACCTTCTAGTGTTTTCCATTTTGAAAATATTCTACCCAAACAAACCTTCTTTTGAATGTGTAATCTGTGGCTAACCAAAGTGGTATATCTATGGGCTAACCACAATACAACATGGCGGGTTCAATGTTTTCATACTAATTTTAAAACGTTATAGCATCAGTTTTACATATTGGATTTCATTCAAACTACTCTCTAAACCTTCCCGGCACTAATAATAACAAACTATGCCATTTTCAGTGACACAGAGGACAGACAGACAGACAGACAAACATTAATTTTTATATATCTAACATCTAATTAATACATGGTTATTTCGATGCACAACATTCATAAATAAATAAAAATCGTTCGGTTGTAATTTTTTTTTAAAACTTACTTTGATCTCACCATTTAAAGCATTTTAAACAATCGCAGCGCCCTCTATTTTTGTCTACATTTAAATGTCGGAGTGTACTTACCGTAAAGATCATCAATACCTTATGAACTCTACCGTTTTATAATCCAAATATGAATAATAATTATGTGTGCACGTTCAGGCGGTGTGCGCTCTTAATAGCGAACTGGTCGCTCCACGGGGTCATCGGCCGCCGGAAAATGGACATAGGGCGGCGCGACTGGACGCCTCAATTTGTAATTAATTGCGTATACGGTGTGCCGGACTTATTAACAACTTGTAAAGCGATAAAGCGAAAATTGGGAGTGCGTCGTTTGCGTGTGAAGTGCCTCAACTATTAACACAAACTTTGCGGTTAACCCTATACCGCCGTCGTAAGTAAAAACACAGTATATTCATTGAGAGTCCAAGGGACGATACTGTGTTTTTACTTACCAGGGGCAGTATAAGCCCCCGTGATATTTCAAATGAGCACGAACTTTGTGATTTTTTTCCCCGTAACCAGTATAATTTAAAAAAATAATTTTTAATTTTATATCAGTTGGGAATCATCTCAATGACGTATTTGTGTTTTGCTAGGCTGCAATTCACAGAGCAAATAATAATACATAGAGATGCCCTAACACGCAAGGAGAACAAACCAAAATAAGGGGGTGAGCTTGGCGTGCCGCCAATTTAAGTAAAAAAGTTCCCCTTGTTTACAAAAATCGAATATTTTGTTAAAGAATTTCGTTTGACCCTTTTGTTTTGTAATTTGCTGAGCGCGGTCAAAATCACGCAAAACAAATGTGGACGGCAGTGAACTAGGCTGGTGCTAAAATTGGTGTGACGTGATCGTTGTCTCCAGCCGTCGAAATGGTACGTCAGGGCAAGTCACTGACGTCAGAATTAATAGAATTTCGACACGACCCTAGTTCACTGCCGTCCACGTTTATTTTGCGTGATTTTGAGTCTGGTAAGCAAATTATAAAACATTTATAAAAGGAACAAAATAATTCTCCTTAAACATGTTTTTGTAAATAAACCTAACTAACCTCTTTGCTTATTTGCTCTTACGTATATTGGCGGCACGCCTAGCTCGCCCCCCTTATTTTGGTTTCTTCTCTTTGTGTGTTAGGGCATCTCTAAATATTATTTGCTCTCTGACAGCTCCCGTTTCGTCTTGCTTGGTCCAAACCAAATGGCTTCCAGAAGCCACTATTATGTTTATTTTGACGTTTTCTTTATATTTATTCACGTTACATTATAAATAGTTTTTTTTTAAATAAATAAACAGTGAATGTTTGTATTAGGTTTTTTCCTTACTAATAAAAAATAACGCCTTTTAAGCCTAAAAATAATTAAATTAACATTAGAAAAAAATAAATTATATGTTATACATGAGGAGACAATAATGCGGTTCTAAAGGGGTTAACTCAATTCGTAGGGTCCTTTAAGTTTTATAGGGCCGTAAAGAAGAGTTTTACATCTTGTAATTTTTTTTATGCGATGATTCTGTCTAGAGTCAGCAGGGCTATGGCAACCCTTTAGAAAGATTATGGGTTGGAAGGAAATTGAAGGAGAGACGGCAAAGGGAAGGTTGTGCGGTGCCTGGCTGACTAATCAGACGTAGCCAATGGGACTACGGTTATGAACTATCCGCGATTTGGGTGTGTTGTAAGCTTGAAGAAAGCATTAGGAGGAAGGAGATGGGAAAGAGTAAGGTTGCCGGCTTAAGTCATTTCAAGCAACGTTACAGTTCTAAATGGTGGTTTTTCTCCATCAATCTGAAACGTGGCTCGACCTCTGGGTGCGGAGCCAAGGAGATTACCGCTCTGTCACTGAGGTCGTCAGACTAATGTAGTGGAAACATAAGGCTGAAAAAAAAAATTAAATTGAACGTCTTTATAGGTCATAAATAATTTTACCACACATACGACTCAGGGATCTCATGCAAAGACCTTACCACTCCGTCAACTTTGCAAAAACACAACTTAAATTGCCAAAGTTTGTTTAGTGATTGTAAACCACGTTCCTTTAAACCCTTCCCCTGCGGTGCTAGAAAATTCCCTTACGAGTTCCGGTGCTGTGCACTCAGTGTACAGAGTACACATCTAGAAGTTTATATTTATTGCTTGTGTGAATTATTTTATTAATAATACATTATGTACATAAAAAAAATAGCGACCACCGCTCATCATGGGACGGTGAGTGAAACCCCGTAGCTCTCGCTCACACCACCGCACCACTCGGCAAGTTATAAACGCACGTAGACATATACGTTTTATGTTGCATTTGATGAACACTCACATATTTTAATTGTGTATTTAGTATATTTACAGAGATATTGAAATAATTAGAGACGCGTCAACTCAGGCGACAGCACAGGCGAGGAAGGGTTTTAAGTAAATGAAAATAAAATATAAGGGTGAAGTCAGAAGCAAAGCAATTTGTTTTATATAAAATCCATTCAAAAGCACTCTGAGCACACCAGTTGCCAATGTTTATTTCAGCGCTTTGAATGCGCTTCGAGAGCCTCCCGGAGTGCACTGCACCAATGCGCCTGAGAGGGGGGACACCCTGGGGGGTTTATTTCAATGGTCTGCGGGAGAAATTAATTTTGCATATTTTATAACAATTAATAAAAACAATTGGCCAATTTGTATAAGGTCGTTTAGGTAAAAATAAAAACATTCTGTTGAATGTAGGGAGGTGGATTTACCCGGGACTGAAATAAAATAAAAAACAAAATTATTTTTTATCAATATACCTACGAGTGTGACGTCGCCAAATGATGACGTCATAATCACAGATGTTAAATGAAGGTTAGTCCATACAGCAAAAAATCTGTGGGCTGATGCTGCAAACAGTCATCAACGGTGAGCTCCGGAGTCATGAAAATTTCACAGCGTTTTTCTCTCTGGAATTTAGAGGTCAACACAACAATTTCATAAATTCTTAGGTCATGACGGTAATGACGTTTATAACTGAAAATCTATGCAAATTTCATGTCGCCAGAGCTCATCTTTCTAGAGATTTTAGTGGTACTCAAACAGATCTTCTGCTTCATAGTTGAAATATGCTTTGAAATATGAATAGAGAATTTCAAAAAAAATTCGTACTGTTGATATGACAGAAATAATGTAGGTTGCAGCGGAGCTCTCAGCGGCGGGAGCCTGCCTGCATTCGTACACGTCAAATCGCCCACGTAGCTTATATAAATTAATGCAAAAACGCTAGGAACGCATAAATTCAACCACTACAACAAAAAGTCCCAATTATTTCGTAGAACCCAAAAAACCCACAGGCTCCTGATGCATCTTTTTTACTGATTTGTTCCTGATTTTTTTTTTATTCTTTTTTACGACACACTTTAAATTAGGTATGCAGGCGCCAGGCAACGAGGAGCGAATAGTAATATTGTTCATAGAACAACTAAATAAAAAGGTTAATTCATTGTTACCCGAATGTTCTTTATACTCTAGAACAGTGATGCACAACCCGTGCTCTACGGGCCTTGTCGTGCAGCCCACTTGAATAAATAAAAAATCAACAGTTTTAATTTACTGATAGTTTGGACAGGTTTCGTTTTATAGGAGTACACAACTAAATGTTGTTTTATTACATATAAGTTCAAAACATAGAAGTAACGGAAGTGAGTTTTGATATTTCTCATTTAATACCAAACGTTCGAATTTCCGAGTTATGATCAAAATATTATCGTATCGCGCCAAACATATCTGTATTTAATATTTTGATTCAGACGCTCAAAATTACAAGCATTTTTCAGATTAATAAAAATTGACAGCATCTGTTAGAAATGAAAGATTTTTCGGGTGCGGCGCTATTGTTATGCGTTTTGTGAATGTTTTAATACTCGTTACCCGACCAATTTTTTTTTTAACCCTAATTTATATATTTTTTTAAATAATTAAAACGGCATCTAAAGACTAGTCATTAGTTACTAGTTAATTTTTGGTATATAAAAAAGTATATACCTACTGACTACGGACAGTTGGGACGTTTGTACGGTATTCACATAAAAAAAATCTAGACTAGCGACGCCACCGACTGCAAAGTTAACCAATTCAACGGGTAGGTACCCTACCCCCTGCGGCCCGCAAACATATTACAATTTGTTAAATTGGATCTCCGGCTAAAAAGGTTATACATCACTGCTCTAGAAAGAAATAAGGTACAGTCGACCCCTGCAGAAGGGTCCACAAAGAATGTTCATCATGCTAAATTCCTTCACAATTATCATCCCTCTCATAGGTCCTGTATGAAAACGAAAGAGAAAGAAAATACCAGAACGTCAAATGTTTCCTAGCAAATATACCCCTAGAAAATGAAGAACGTACGTTCTTTCTGAATCGTGCATTTATAATGTTATAATAAAAAAGAATTCGATTCCCTGTCGAATTGCAGATTAACAGAACTAATGCATACTAATCGCACATGTAATCTATATCTAATAACATCAAACGCATTAAAAGGTTTTTATCGCGAATCGATATATTAAGTAAATAAACATACGAAGGGACGATGCGGACGATGCGATGCTTTCGATTGGATCGATTTTAATCGTCCTTCAACAGAACAGTTACAAAAAATAATTAAGTTAATACATTTTCGAGTGAATTTGACAAGTTATTGGCAATAAATATAATTTTTTTTTTTTTGTATATTTATTTCTTGCTAAAGCAATCCCGATGAGTTTCAAAACTCATTTTAGGACGGGAGGAATTTACAATACATAAGTAGGAGATAGCACATACAATTTTACATTGACAGCAAAATATCAAAAATAGAAGTTTCACATACAGACAGAAATAATTTTATAAGGCCAAGTTAAATAGAACAACACACAAGAGAAAACATATAAGGGAACAACAAAATATACAAATATGGATTTACTGATTTTCATTTTAAAAATCCTTAAAAAGTATTCCTTTATACCATCATTTTGGGATTTTTTATTTTTCTGGATGGTTTTGTACATATCTGGAAGCGAATTATAAAGTGTGTAGGCAATGTAGTTTAAAGATTTTATTCCATATTTTGTAGTGTGTGTTTGAGGAATGCGGATTTTATTGTTTCGAGTATTGTGGTTGTGGATGTCTTGATTGTAAAGTGGCTTGACGTTAGTGTGAGTTGATTGTTGAGTAATTTGTAGGATGGTGCTGGTGATTTCATACTTAGGAAGGATCGTGATTGGAAGGATACCGGAAACTGAGTAGATGTCCCTGACATGAGTGTCCCATGGAAGTCCAAAAACATTTCTGAGGGCTCGGTTTTGAACCACCTGCAGATCAGCAATCAATTTCTTCGAGGCAAAGCCCCAGATACAGCAGAGATAGGAAATGTGTGAATGTACCATGGCGTAATATACTGCAGTTAGTAACGGAATGGGTAGTAATCCTTGAAGTCTATATAGCACACCAGTTATGGGGGTAATTTTCTCCTTTACATGATTTATGTGGAGATCCCACGAGAGTTGAGAATCTACTATAAGGCCCAAATATTTTGTTGTCGTTTTCTTTTCGAGGCAGTTGTCACCAATTTTGATATCGAGGCTGGAATTTTTCTTGTTGCCGAATAGTAAATAATGCGTTTTTTTTACGTTAAGGGTCAGTTTATTTATTCTCAACCAGGTTGTGAGATGGGAAACATCGGCATTCATTTCCATTTCGAGTTCCGCTAGGTTTTTTTTGTTATAAAAAATTACAGTATCGTCCGCATAAAGTTGAAGAGTTCCTTTAATGCCCCACTTTGTTATGTCATTAACATATATTAGAAATAGCAACGGTCCAAGAATTGATGATTGAAGAAGATAATATTAACACATCCCAAATGAACCACGAAACCGAAAAATCATTTGGGATGTGTTAATATCATCTTCTTCAATGATTCAAATATTACAATGAGGTTTACAAACTTCAATAAGTTATAAAAAATAAATTGAATATTTCTTTCCAGACTTGTAAATAAGTCAATAGACGTCTCATATAAATAAAAATCGGGTAGGTATATAGGATTTGTGCTGTTTCACAATTAATTCGTTTAAAAATAATATGTAGTATATTTGCGCACGTTCCAGAGTGGAAGGTACTCTCAGTATCGTCCTGGTGAAAGACCACCTTCAAGAATTGAAACGTTACTTGAAATGGCTTTTAGCCGTGTTTGGTGACCAGATCTGAAATAGCCAGGTATATTCCCACCTTCATATTCCCCTTCTCCTTTCCCTCCCCAATACTTTCAGCCTCACAACATTCCCCAATTGGGGATGCCATAGTCTCACTGGCTCCAGAAGGTTGGGACCAGTTTGGACTCTTGTGGGGTATCCATGTAAAAAAAAAACTCTATCTTTACTTGTATTTATATCTATCTATGATTTTCATGAAAAGTAATAAGTCTATGTTGCAATAACTACAATCAGATTGACAAACTCATTATTTTTATGATAATAATGAAGTGGTAGATTCTCCCGAAAGCTGCAGCGAAAAAGATATAAAACTATCGTTTCTAGTAACGAAAAATAACACCTATTCAAAATACCGACTTTTAACGTCCCTGGTAACAGACCATGTTTCACAGCCTCCTATTAAAGTATGCATTAGTACATTTGAATCAAGTTATCACATTTTGGCTAATGGATATCCACTACCGCGGTGTCGAAGGCAATCAATAATTGGTTCTGCCATGTTTTTCCAATACTTTACATTACGAATTTTCACATTTTACGTAACATAGTTGAGTTTCAACGGATCTAGAAACTGAAATTATTCATTAAATCCTATCGTACAACTAATATTCTATCTAAGATTCTCACACAATTCGACATCATTCCTCTATCTGTTATTTAGCGTCGAACCCCTGCTACTTAGTCGCAAATGGGGTGGCTTTACATTAATTGCCGTGGTAAGTAAAAACACAGTATCTTTTTTTTTTACATTATACTTTATTATTTAAACGCCCAGAGGACTTTTACATACAAATACATCGTTTTTAAAACATTATAAAAAAAAATAAAAATAGAAGACATGCACAAAAGTTAATTACACCTGAAAATATAAAAAGGAAAAAACTGCACCAAAGCTAAAATACACAGGAATATAAAGGAACAGAATAAAATAAATACTACAATTTCTACAAAGTCAATAATAACATTAATAACAAATATATAAATAATGTAAGTTACAGTTAACAATCATTTATAAACTAGGTAGAAATAATTCGTTCATCCGTTTTTTGAAATTCGTCAAGTTTAGATTATTGTTTAATACATCCATATCATTTAAGTATTTGTTGCCAAGAATGTGTAAGCGTTGAATTGGGGAATGCAAACTGTAGTTGGAAGGGGATATACATATGTAAAATGTTAATGTTTGTCTTGTAGTTCGTTTAGGTATATATAGGTTGATTAAATGCAGGGGTTCAAAACAATCGAATTTACAATTTAATCATTTTAATGAAAAGGTTGGGTTTAATTTTCCGTCCGTTTTCTAAAGTTGGAATATTTAAAATATTCATTAACTACGAGTAATTTATGTGCTCTAAAGGTATGTTAGCTTTAAATTTTTATTTTTCTTCCTTTTGAGTCTCAAGGGAGATACTGTGTTTTTACTTACCACGGTAGAATACCAGAGGGAACACGTTCAGTTGACCGTCCAAGACAAAGCTGTGGAAAGCAATGTCGAAGGCTGTGGGCGGAGAGGCTGGGCCTGTTATGAAACGGAGTCCGCTGAATTAAGGCAGGGACGTCTGGAGGCGCCTTGTCGAAGCGGTAGGAAGCGCAAAACATTTAACAAAATACAATTCAAATCTATTCACTCCACTAAATATGGAATAAACTCATTAAGACACATCGGATGTACTCGATTATATAATTGACATAAAGTACCAATAACAAATAATAAAAATACAAGAATTTTTATTTCGATGAAGATGACACAAATTGAACTTGTCTCATTAGCTAAGTCGGTTGAGCGTTGCCCCGGATAGGCAGAGGACCTGGGTTCGAGTCCCAGATGCGACTGAAATATTTTTAGTTTCTGTCCTTTTGTCCGGTTTTATCTTTCATTTTGGTTTGATAATATTATTTTCTTCAATGATTAAATATTACAATGAGGTTTTTAAATCTCAATAAAAATAATTAATAATAAAAAAAATAATAATAATAATTTCTTCAAAAGATTGGTATTCACTTTGTGGCGTCATTTCAAAAGCGTTAATAGTGAATTAAATTTAATTGATAATTTTTTTTTTTAAATACCCATCTCTTGAAATAATTTTCATATCAAATATTATTAATAAAAATAATTTATTTTTAATTTCTAATATAAATATGTTATTCAATGTTTTTTAATATTTTTTATTAACATATTTGATTAATTACTTACCTACTTTAATCAATTTTTGTTTATGTTTATAATTTGTCTATTCTTAAATTATTGTATTCTATGTTTATCATTTGTCTATACTTGACATTGCTGATAGAACTGAATTGCTGTGGTGAAAACAATAAAAAAAAAATTAAATGTCAATAATAAAAATAACTATAATAAAATTGATTAGACAATCGCTGACAAAAAACAAGACGCAATAATAAACTAAGATGACTTAGGGCCAGTTTTATAACCGTTCGTTTGCTTTATACAATTTTTAACTAATATTTGGTCTACCGCCCGATTTTGCCGTTTTATAAAAGTTCGTCACTTTACCGTTCATTAAACAGAAGTCAGTTGTTGCCCGACGATCGCTTATTTGAAACCGTGTACTATTCTAATTAAAAAGACAATGTGTAATTTGTATTCGTGAAATGGATTCCTCATCGAGCAATGAAAGTGATGACAAGCGAATGGCAATTATTCAACACAAAAAAGAGACGGATAACGGTTTGTTGCGTAACAAAAATGTTGTAGTTCATGGCCGGTTTTATAACCGTTCGTAACGCTTGATACCATTTTTAAATAATATTTGAACTATCGCCCGATTTTGTCGTTTTATAAACGTTCGTCAGATTACGGGTCGTTAAACAGCTGTCAGTTATTGCCCGACGATCGCTTATTTAAAACCGTGCACTATTTTAATTATGATTTGTATTTGTGAAATTGAATCCTCGTCGAGCAATGAAAGTGGTGACGAGCGAATGGCAATTATACAAGACAACAAGCGGACGGATAACGGATCGTTACGTAACAGAAATTTGATAGTTCGTTTATAAAACCGGCCCTTAACAGCTTTTGTTATGGATACGGATAAATAAATAGCTAGCGATACCTTATTATATTAAACCATATCTCAGCTTGAATTATGTGATAATATTATGGTTCCATCAATGGCCGATCGATATCGTATAATAAATTATTATTATAACTGACGATTGTTTCGACATTTTTTTAATTGAATCAATCGGAGATCTAATCGGCTTATATGGCCGGCAAAGGCAAATGACTAACTACCTGTATCTGTATTGGTGATTGCGTGCTATTGATTTTACCGTATTATTTGTAGATTTGTTTGAATGGAACGATAATACTAGATTTATGTAATCCAAGGTAGTTATAGCTATATCTTAAACAGGAACGAGCACAAACAACGAAAGGAATAATTGAGGAGAGTTTTCACGAAGAGAAATAAATCTACAACAAACGTGGAATAAAGAAGAACACAAGAACAGTTGCATACCTAATTAACATAGCGAAACTAGCCGTTCGATTCTACCTAAAGTAATTAACAGAAAAATTTGAAACTTTTCATAGCCGTGACATTGTAAATAATTATAAATAATTGTAACTGTAAATAATGATTATCAAAAATCTCAAATAAAATAACGTTTGAAATAAATACCTACTCTTCTTTTGCCAATAACATTCTAATAAATATAATATCAATGACAAATAGGATTTAAACAGTAACTGCAATATCATGCAATGTGCGGTGTTTTTTAATAATGTTGTGTCCTGTGCGTGCAAAATCATATCTTCTCAAGAGAAAACTTTGTAATTGAACGTTTTAATCTGGAGTGACCTACCAGGTAATTATATTTCTGCATCTGTTTGTACATAATAAGCAAGTAGTATTTGTGCAGCGCCCTTGAGGTGATTTTTCACAAAAACGGCGCTATACAAGTAATTCCATTATTATTATTAAGGAATGCGATGTGGGCGTGTTTCGTGAGCCAAGTCTGTCCATTCGAGCCTTAAATTTTTAAGACAAATATTATTTCATCAACATTCCATTTCGATCAAATGATCCAATCAAAAAAATCCAAAAGCGTGGCCGGGTACACATCAGCTAGTCCTAAATGAAACACGAAACCGGAAAAAAACATGATGATTACAACGTTCCACCCGTATATAATTGCAATCTAGATAGGATAGATAGAGGATAATATTGACAAGTCTTGAAATTGAGGTATGATATCGATGAAGATGGCGTTAAGTGGACTGGTCTCATTAGCTCATTTGGTAGAGCGGTTGTCCCGGTAAGACAGAGGTCCTGTATTCGATTCCCAGATGCGACTGATACCTTTTTATTTTATGTAGTTTTTTTCGGTTTCGTGTTTCATTTTGGATTGATGAATATTATTTTCTTCAATTATTAAAAATGTATTGCTTACATTTATTATGTAAGTAAAGTAGTTACAAAAACTAGACAGTGAAACCGTTTTTAGGTAAACAGTTTTTAGTTTCTCCTATAAAGTTACCAAAATGGAGACGTATATAATTTTTTTCACATTAACGTCTATCTCGCAGCCTTGAGGTAAATAATTTCCTTCAAGGCCTTTGTCGTCTTTGGGGATACTGTGCGTAGAGTTGAGGTATGGAACAATGATGGTGGCTAAATTCAAAATAACACAATACAATATTAGGTATTTAGAAAAGCAAATATCAAGTAATGTGCCACCACAATGCCAACACAATGATTGCCTCAATTTCCTGAAAGTCCTACGTAGTCGATAAATTGGCCTAATGGCATTTTAATTATTGTACTCGGGAATGATTTTATCACGAAACATGTACACAATACAACAATGTGCAATCCATTACGTAAATGGCGGCATGTGTTAGGTTAGTATTTCGAAAAATTGTGATAAATCCTAATGACATATCGATAAGGCCTAATAGACCTCTCTCATTTTGTTGGAATGGCGGGGGTATTAGGGCAAACCCTTAATTATGTCGTGCTTAAGGGATGACTAATAATACATTAAGTGGAATTTACAGCAAATAAGACGTTATTAAGAGACCTAGAGTTGTAATTCACAAAAATTGCCCTATTAACGCAAATGACGTAAGATAATACAAATAAATCAGCCTAAGTTATAGGAAATAAGTGAGCCGTAAGTTGCGAGAAATAAGAGTCATTAGTTACGTGTATTTACTATGTACACAGCAGACATTAACAGTTAACATAAATAATAAATGATTATAAAAAGCAATAAATATCAACAGTCCAATAACATGATAAAAAATAAGCAATTACAAACAAGAGAAAAAAAAGTTTGGGGCCAAGTGAAGTTAAATGAAAATAAATTCGAGAAATTTTTAAAGTTATCGGGTTAAAGCCAAATATGTCAAGAATCCTGCCACCACAGTGAATGTTGTCAAATTTAAAATTGTTATTATTAAGTTCTGCGAGTATTTTAGTTTTTTTTATTATTATTATTGTGACAGCTTTTTCGGCGTTCAAGGCCATTTAAACTGTGGTTAGGCCACGTGGAGACGACTTATTTATATGAATCTATTTACCCCCACCCAACATCAATTTTTATGGTGCCTAAAGTGATTTATTATCGGTGAAATCGATTTCCTGAGAAAATGGATTCTCCATTCTGTGAGGTACTATGAAATCTGTTATCCCCGCATTAAATGGCAATGTTTTCTTAATTGTTTTATAATGACGTGACTGCTATTGACTTATTTAAATGTGTTATATTGTTTAGGTCCTGTGAACATACTGAGAAGTGGGGTATATAAGTTGTTTATTCGACATTCGCACAAGAAGTTGGGAGAAGGTTGTTGGTTCTTATATAACTACCAGTGGCTTGCACTCCATAAAAGCTGAAAAGCTGTGCCTACCCTAAGAAAAATGAATTATAAGAAAAAATTTTAAATGGCGGCAAATTATTATTTTCCAGTACGCTCACGTACAGAAGATGATAATAAAATAGTCATTTCAGATAATTAATTCACAATTTATTCCCGAACTTGAACACTACGCACAGCCTACCTTTGGTAATAGAGTAATGCACGACACTGATAATCACTTAGTTAGATAAGTTCTTATGGACCTTCCACACGACTGGTTTGCCCGATACTAACTAAAGCCACCGCGTTGAAAGGTTCGACCATTCTATCGTCCTTTCTTAAAGGTGACCTTAGGAAAGGACGACCGGGTGGTCGAAACTTTCGACGCGGTAGCTTTAGTTAGTATCGGGCAAACCAGTCGTGTGGAAGTTTATTACAGTGCTGGTTTACCCAGCACTTTTTTGTTCAATTACTTCCAAAATATTCTCTTAAAAACTGCGGGCAAGTCGGATATGTGTGGACTATGGAGGCGACTTAAGTTAATCAGTAGATAGTGATGGCCTGTCCAAAAAAAAAAAAAATAATAAATAAATAAATAATAATAAATTCATAGAATAGACGTAATATAAGAATAATATAAGAATAGGAAGTAATATTTGTACAGCGCCCCTGAGGTGATTTCTCACAAAAGCGGCGCTATAAAAATCATCCGATTATTATTATTATTAGTGAGATTTATTTATTTGTAAGAAACAAACAGCTTTTAATACAGATTTATATACTAAGGAAGTTTAACAAAAGGTAAGCCAACAAAGTTTCTTATGCTAACAGTGGTGAAGTACAGATGTTTTATAATTTAAAAAAAAAAGAAGGAAGGAGGGAGAGAAAGAGGAAGATAGGATCGGGACAGGAGATGCTCTCGATACATTTTATACTTGTGCATCAATTTATAATCGTACGTATTACTTCGGCTCGATATTGTGAAATTGTGCGTTATATCGCGAACAAATACGGGGAATTGGAGAATTTATCCTAAGATTAGTCCTGTATGCGGGCAAATAATCTACATGTCAAAAGATGTTTTTTTATTGCTTATGCCTTGTATTTTTTCCGGATAATTTGAGTTTTAATGTAGCAAATATAGGATTTATTCATGGAAGAAGTATTTCCGGTTTGTCGGGTTGGTCTTGATAGAATGTGAATGTTTATAAAGTTAATGAGCTCTGGCGAGTCCAGGCTATTATTCATAATTTTAAATAAAAAGATTTGATCAAATATTAAGCGTCGCGTTTGAAACGTGATGAAGTTATGGAATTTTAAGGATTCAGTATTATTAGATAGAATAATAGTAGTTTTAATTTGGTTTTAATTTGGTCATTTTTTTCATAATATTATTATCAAAGTGGCGTCATGTATCGTACCGCAAAGCCAACTTCATTCATGCCATTTGTCATAAATGTCAATGATTTTTTTTTTGAAAAAGCTAAAATTCACAATGTAGCAGGTATGTTAAATAAACTAAACAATAGACTTACCGAAGCCGAGAATTAAACTCGACATTTATTTGCAAATGCCAAAGACTTCAACGGCCGAACAAAGGAACCGAAAAGAAAAAAACGGCGAGGTTTATGACCATCACCTGAGCGACCTGCAGAGACGTGCGATAGAACAGGATTTTACACGTTTGTTCTGATTCTGTGGACAAACATTTTAAAATCTAGACAAAACAAACCACTTCGATGTTGACTTCGATGACGTCGAACCGAAGTGGGGAGAAATCGACGATTCAAATCTCTCGTATTGCAAAGATCTCGATTTAGATTCGACAAAGAAAAATTTATCTTATTCAGCACTATCAGAATAGATAGATTGTATAGCGTCGATTATTTATCTAGGATAATAAATCAATAATCTATTACAAACGCATTAATAGCGTAGTTTATTTTAAAATTTAGGACTGTAACTTTGTTTGGGCTGTGTGTATTTTTCGTGGCGGCTTTAAATTCCTGGGCGTTCGACATTTCCAGCTGCAAAATGAGAAACTCTGGAAAGGGGATCTAATTTTAATAAACCGGTTCGGAGACACGGTGCGAGCCGGTTTCATGCCAATTAATTGATGTAACAATTTGTTAAAAATATATATTCATCCAGATAAAAAAGGCCAGTTTTACTCCACACAGGAGGCCCTGAGGGAAATAATTTCCCTCGAGGACTGTGTCATCTTTGGGAATGCAGCGTGGAGGGTCTTTTAAAGGATAGGAAGGAGTGAACATGAGTCTTGAAGAGACCCATGTTGTAGGAGGCCGGCAAATTTGAACACAAGAACGATTCATAGAAGCGACACGTTCTCATGTGACAAATGTTAACTGTGTACAAATGTTGGGCGCGCGTTTGGCGTGTTTCCCGACTGTAATAATCCTGATAGACTCACGAGGGATCCGCGATAAACCATCGCATACACTTTCATATCCTTAAATTTAATCCACCTTAGAGTACCTTTCTTATATTGCGTACATAATCTAATTTCACTTTATCTTATTGGATTAATACTTTGAAGCTTTTCATCTCAATCTGTCTCTTATTGTGCGACGAACCACATTTTCGAAGATAAATTCTAATCAAACCTGAACTGTACTGCCCATTATAAAATTTGGGTTTTCTTTTTTGAACAAACAAAAATATAAATATAATGTGCAGTGTTTCCGATATCGTGTCCTCTGGGTGCAAAACTGCATCTACAGTTAAATAATAAACTGTGTTAAGCGAGTGTTAATTAAGTGACCTGCCAGGTAAGCATGGTCCTGTACATAATATAAATCGTATGTACATATTTATGCAGTATCACCCTCATTAGTGATACATTGTACATATAGTTTCATGTTATTAACCGATTAGAGCTAGTGGATGCAGTCTGTTAGCCTTAAGTTGTTACAATAGATTACCCATAGTTAGTAGTAGGACATAGCCTTGGTAGAAAATAAAATATTATATTCAAATTATGTTACATTATTTGTGCTCTTTGAGAAAAGATCTTAACTGGATTAAAAACCACATAAAGGAAATGAAAAAGGACAAACACTTGGTTATAAACAATTTACTAAAGTTACTTTTTGTACTTACTGAACAAAATATATTTAATGCATCCTCTTCGGGCTGCATCCCTGAGTTTCGTCGTTGGCTCATAAAGCTAAGTGATACGTAACTCAATAATATTACCTTTTAAGTACTCAATTTTAAAGGTAACACGAAATGAATTAAACAAGAGCTACAGAAAAAGAAGACAAAAAAACACATTTGAGAGATCATTCCTGAACATAATTTTAATAGAGTCCATGATTTAAGACATTCTAAATGATAATCTTCGAGTTAATTTCATAAAGGCCTACAAAAATCATTCAGACTGGTACCAAAAATTTCAAGGCCCTGGCTTGAGTTAACAAATCTGGACATCCTGGACAGTGGAGAATGGTACCTATAATTAGTAGAGTGTTTATTGAGGAAAAGCAATTCATTGTTTCCGAGTCTGAAACAGTCTGACGACCTCCATGGTCGAGAGGTAAGGATCTCGACTACGAATCCGAAGGTCGCGGGTTCAAATCATGTAAATTTTATTTAATTAATTTGTGTTTCACAATTAATTAAATAAAAATAATATATAGTATATTTGCGCACGTTCCAGAGTGGAAGATACTCTCAGTATCGCCCTGGTGAAAGACCACATTCAGAATTGAAACGTTGCTTGAAATGGCTTTTAGCCGTGTTTGGTGACCAGATCTGAATAACCAGGTATTTCCCCACCTTCCTCTGCCCCTTCTCCTTCCCCTCCCCAATACCTTCAGCCTCACAACATTCCCCAATTGGGAATGCCATAGTCTAACTGGCTCCAGACGATTGGGAGCAGTTTGGACTCTTGTGCGGTATTCATGTAAAAAAAAAAGTCTGAAATGAGAAGAAAGAATTTATCAGGGTAAACATTATTTGTCGATAACTCACGGCGATTGTATCGACTAATTCAATTAACACGTACAATCCAGATCAAAAAACTACAAATCAATACATTTCACGGTGAGAAACCAGTTATCGACAAATTCTAAGCTAACCTCTCTTTTGTAAAGGTCGTCACCGCTTAAAACGACAATAACTATTACTTGGAGACACCCAACTGAACCGAATCCATACCCCAACACCCACAAAATAATTGGTCACACATTGGCAAAAACACAAGTCCGCAGGAACCCTTTATATTGCATTTTATTTGTATCGGCATCGATGCAGTGGGATGCAAAAGGGTCTGCGAGGAGGCCGTGTGGCAATGACCCTATAACTATAAAACATAAAAAGGGCCTGCGCCCGAGACAGCCGTTGCGGCATTCCTAAATCCTGGCACAACGTTCCGTCTTGTAACCTAACTTAACCTTGGGAAATTGTTGAATTTTTAGAATTCGGTAAAGCAAAGACGAAATTATTTCAGTGTTGAGAAAGGAGCTATGGTATGGTTGATTTATCATAAATGGAGAAAAATAATGGCTTAGATCATAAATGGAGAAAAGGAACGGCTTAGATCATAAATGGAGAAAAATAATGGCTTAGATCATAAATGGAGAAAAATAATGGCTTAGATCATAAATGGAGAAAAATAATGGCTTAGATCATAAATGGAGAAAAGGAACGGCTTAGATAACTAACGATAAGAGGTATAGCTTGGCATTTAATTGTAGTTATTTATTATTTTGGAACTACAAAATTTTATTACTATGGCAACACCAAGCTACTCAATTTGTCATTTAAATGTGTTTTTCACATATTCGCGTTAGAAAGTTCGTTTAAAAAACAAAAAACGCAAAATATCAAAATTATTTTTTAAAAAAGAGTTATATTGTAGAATCGTCTCCTTGTAAAAAGAAAACTTACTTAGATTTTCCTATGAGTCATCTTTTTGTTGCCACTTAAAACGTTTTAAACAATCGCAGCGTCTATTTTTGTCTACGTTTAAATGTCAGACTGTATTTTTATATTAATTTACAGTTGACGTCGAATATTATAGGTAGGTACTGAGTTGAAATACATAAAAAAAAACTTCAAATAATTTAAGCGAAAATCAATAATTGCGAAGCCGACAAATAAAAATTAAATAATCCATCATCAACACAACGATAATAATAATGCAAACATAGAAATGTTAACATAATTTCACAAGTAAACGACAAAATTCTAAGAAACGTTGAGTAATACAATAAAGTTTTGGGTGACCGCCATGCCGTTTTCTAGGAAAAATTTAATGGCACAACAAAGTAATAAATTTCGTAACGACTAATGCAATTACGAAAGCTTAAGCCAATGCCTAAAGCTCTTAAACGCCCCCGACTTCGATTTTCATCCACGTCATTGAGTCGGTAATATCAGAATACTGATTCGTTGCACAATAATGAATGCAGTCTGAAACGCTCATCCAAATTGAAAAACCTTCCGAGAAAAGATAAATGTCGCCGACAGGACTCGAACCTGCACCCTTCTGATTACCGGTCAGATGCTCTACCGTTGAGCTACCCGCAAAACCGCAAACCCGCCAAGTTAATCAATATATACTAGTGTTTCATTCAATAATTACTGTTTTTTTATTATATTTCACCTGTAAACAACCAACTTTTATTAGTATGAGGAAGGCTTGTAACGGCTAAATCCCTCAATAGGTGGCGTCGAGACAAATTATGTCTACATTTTATTGGTGAAAAATGTTTTGACTTGTCAAATATTTATTAATTGATAAACTAAGGTTTTTTTTAAATAATTGTTACCCTTTGCGCTATGCGCAAAAAATCTTGTCTTAAAAAACTTTAGCTTATCAATTAATAAATAATGAATCCCTTGGAGGAATAAATGAATCCATCATGAAGTGTGTAAATAATAAAAGACTATAATTTTGAATGTCTGTCGACGAGTTCATTAGTTAATCTATGAAACCATCAGGCGACAATGGTCATACATAGGGTCACTTTAGTATCGTCCTGTATAATATTATCTGCCTGTACATAGAAATAATAGCGTCTATATTTGAATGCGGCATCACGTCCATTGGTCAAATGCATTGTACATATAGTTTGGTATTACAGATCGATGAACCGGTGAATGCAATTTGTTAGCCACAACTAGTAATAATAGATTGTCTATAGTTAGTGATAGATTGTCTATAGTTAGTGATAGATTGTCTATAGTTAGTGATAGATTGTCTATAGTTAGTGATAGATTGTCTATAGTTAGTGATAGATTGTCTATAGTTAGTGATAGATTGTCTATAGTTAGTGATAAGATAGAGCGTTAGAAAAAATATATTGAGGTGATTTTTCACAAAAATGGCGCTATACAAATCATTCAAATATTAATATATAATTCTAAATAATGTCGAATTGTGCGGTAGTAAGCGAGAAGGGTACGAGGTTTCGGTCGCCATGCCACGATGCGCGGTCGTCGGTAGCAGTCGGCGAAACGTTGCCATGTCGAAATCCCTAGATCTGTTTTTTTGTTGTTGTTGTAATAATCGTTTCGCGCAGTGGCGTGCAGTCCATAAAAGCTGGAAAGCTGTGCCTATTCATGAAAAAAATATATTTTGATCAAATATTTGTGGAACATTATTTTATTAAATTCCATTTAAGATATATTAATATTGATCATGTTAACTAACTATCCAACCGACCATCACGCCGTTTCTCCGTAGGGGTAGGCAGAGAGGTTACATCGTTAGAATAAGTATATTAGAATAGTTTTTATTCACAGTCCTCCACTAGGGATTTCTGTTCCGAGCCGGACTATAGATTGTCGTGTTGGCACTGGCGGCTAGTGACTTTTGAGTGAGCTAGCGTGCTAAGATTGAGAAATGCGACTTTATTGATGTTGTCGAAGCAGAAAAAGATTTTTATTTATTTCAAAATTTCAATTTTTTGTACGGAGATTTAGATGGTACGTGGGGCACTGCACCTAGCTCACCTTAAAAGTCACGAGCCGCCACTGCGTGTTGGTGTTACTGATACTCATATTGTCTTCATAATTTTTATGATTTCCTCATCTTCGTGTTTTTAGCCATAAACGTTGTTTTAACGCTCATTTAAACATAAAAATCAGCGGAAGATGGTAACGAGATGTCCATTTTCAAATATTCAGCGCATAATTCACAGACAAACTTGAAAAACTCTCCACAGCCTACCTTTGGTCATAGAGCAATGCACGCCACTGGTGTAGGGGTAGGGGCAACATATCGCAACCTCAGAACTTTACTCCAAACATTAGAGTAACAATTACTCTAAGCTCCAAACCATTCATAACCCCGAGCAACGCCGGGTACTTCAGCTAGATATGAATAAAATAAGTAGGTACAATATTTTTACTAATCATAATTTGTTCTGAGAAGGCAGTAATTCGTATAATTGATATAAATCTAATAAAATATCGTAAAATAAATACTGTAACTACTCTATATAATACTACCTGATGTTTACCCGACCTTGCTCGGTTTTTTTTGGGATAAAGTTATGAAGTTGCTTGTCGTTTGGGTGCCATGATTGATTTGACAGCGAGAGTAATGCCTTGTGACGACTATTACTATCCCTGAACAATGAAACATTAATTTGTGAAAATTTTATTTCATTCCAAACATTTATTTTTTCAAAACGCATCTAAATAATAAAGTTTTAAGTGGGTAACTACTTGTGTTTTCAATTTTGAACATATTCTACCCAAACAAACCTTCTTTTGAATATGTAATCTATGGCTAACCTCAATACAACAAGGCCTAGTTCAATGTTTTTCAAACTAATTTTAAAACGTTGTAGCAAGAGTTTTAGAAATTGGATTTCATTCAAACTACTCTCTAAACCTTCCCGGCACTAATAAGAACAAACTGTGCTATTTTCAGCGAAACCGGTGGAGTAATTTTCGAGAAAGTTGAGGACAGGCAGATTACCTACATTATACAGTACAGGAAAGCTTATTCAATTTCTTCCTACAAACAACGTAGGTACAAATTCAGATTTACATTCCGAATAAAATTATTGTTTTTACTATAAGAAGGGATGTACTTGAGTTAGGAAAATTTATTAATGTGACTATATTGAAATAAATGTATCAAATAATATTATTTGATATTTACCCACACTTAGTAAGTTTTAGTTTGAGTACATAGTTTTGAGGAATTTTTTCTTTTACATTTTTTACTACAAACTTGTAAATAGCCAACTAACTAACCATCACCCCGTTTCGCCGCAGGGGTAGGCAGAGAGGACGGACCGCCAAACAACTTGATCTTGGCATACACTTCTTGCTTCATTCACATTCATACAACGTCTCATACATTCTCTCCTGTTATTCCGACTCTCTGACATGGCCCGACTCACTTGATCGTGCCATGTCTTCCTCGGACGTCCCCGGCTTTTTCCATTCACATTCGCGTCATATTTGGATGCAAACACAACATTTGGACAAAAAACTTTGTGAAACGGCCTGTGTTTCCTCCATTCTACAGCATGGGTCTCTTCAAAGACCCTCCACACAGCAACCACAAAGATGACATAGGCCCTGAGGGATATCATTTTCCTCAAAATAAAAATTACGCTTAAATCATATCAATACGAAAAACTTAATACAATATTTTTTTTAATCAACATATTGTTATATCCCTAATATCTGTCGTAGCGACGCCCCTGATTGCATGGATTAGTTTACTCAAAATATGCAAAGATTTGGAGAATGAAAAGTTTCCCATGATTTTTGTATATTCATGTTTTAGAAATACCCTTTTCAATGAGTCAAAACGTTGGTTTTGTCGCACCTACAATAACTTAATATTGTTTGCAGCAGGATGAAAGAGGTACGGAGAAGTTGGAAAGGGTAACTGATTGTTCAGATGTTGTCACCTGATATTACGCAAGCTCGATATGATGGTTTTAGTTATCTGCAGTGAAAAATATTACCAGAATTCAAAAACACGTACTAAAATTGCAATATAGTTTGAGTGATAAAGGATTTCAATGCGTATGTTTTTAAATTAAACATTTGCCTTCGATTTGACAACTTGTGACTTATAAATAAATAACGTAGAAAAAATAGATCGTAAATCTAGCTTTCGAAATAATTTGACAGATGGTATTATGTACCTATACATTGCAGCAATACGAACTACGAACAACACAACAGCTGATGGTTTATTTTAGCGAAGACTCTGTAGTTGTTTCCGTACAGAATTAGCCGGCAGACGAAAATAAGCATGGACATATTAAACTGCTTCACTAGATGTTGAATTTGTCGGTTTATCGGTGTCTTACCTTTGTCGTCTGCGCCTCTTGCCGGTACAGCCGAGATGTTCCTCGTCTCGAGGAACTGTCTCACCTTACTGCAGTTGCCTTCCTCGAAGGTTCTTTCGGAATTATCCACATTTTTGGAGGCAGCACTACTCACTAAAACCAGCAGCAGCAAGCTGAACGCACAACACGTATATTTACACGGCATTTTATATATATTTTTTAAAGTTTATAACAACTTCCACGGCGGTAAACAATATTTATATACTGGATTACGAATGTAACGGCAAAGCGCGCGACGCGTGCGCTCTCAACGGACGACTAAACCAGACTGAACGGCGGACGGCGGACGGTACAGGAAAGCCCTGTCCGCGTCGGTACCAGAGCTAAGGCATGCGCCAAACAAAATTATGCCACCGAGTTAGAAAAATACTTACACAACACAACATTAACTTTTACGTGCATACTAATGATTTGTTCCTTTTACTGAAAATTAACGGCTTTCTCGTTTGATTTGAAGAAAGAATCTAGGCCTACAGGCATTTCGCGCAGACTGCCCAACGTACGTACAATGCGTAGGTAGGCAAATGTAGGCAGTGCTGCCTTGTATTTGTGTGCATAATTTCAGATGTGGTAAGCAATTTTGGTATCTATTCGTACGTGGTTTAGGGCGGCCGGCCGCCTGTCTGCGAAAAGCTCTGGCAAAAAGCTCGCGTGTCGGGAGGGGCGCATGCCCGGCGGGAAAATTATTTGGTCCTTTTCGTTATGCGAACAACCTGCCCCGGCGCGCTTGCAATATAGTTTATTTTGTTTAAATTCAACTTTTACTCTAACCGCAAATTTATATTGGAAATTATTGTATGTCCCGTCTCCGTGCAGCTAATAATAATGCGTTGGTTTACTGTCGCGTACTGTAATTTACACTGTTTACGGAGGTTTGGGAGTGTTGCTATCCCGCGAAATGCAACCGAGATTAATTTGATTTTGTCTATTCAACTCGTTATAAGTTTAGATTCGTGTATGAAACTTGCAGAAACTTGTCACAAATCTTCTTGCTACTTTCGGTTTCATACGGTTTCTCAAAAATCCTCGTAAATAGGTAATGAATTTTTAAGGCATTTGATTTTTTGGTTTGTCTTCGCGCAATGTCCCTTCCATCTACTTCCGTTTCATACCTAATAGATTCTTCTGATACTGCTTTATTCATCCATCGGCTAGTACGTGTCTAAACTACCCGAGGGTCCCCTTCTTAATCTTGTTAATCATTCTGCTTCCAACCTTGCATTATAATCGGATATCTTCGTTATCCTTGTATAAAAATCTGAGGAATCTCACGTCTACTTTAATATACGTACATATTTTTGTAATTTGTCCCCGTCATTCATCAGGGTTGATGGTCTATCCGTTATGACTATGTCACACGCAGCCAGTAGCAAGGACAGTGATAAATGGCAACTAAATTGAAGTTAATTTTAAGTCACTTTCCACGTGTGAACAATGCGTTAAGTGTTAAGCAATAAGTTACTTCAGTAGTTTTAGTAGAAAGAATCTTTTCTATTTCGTAGTTAGGTGGTGGCAATTGTCGCGCGATTCGGACACGTATACAATCAAGTCTCACTACGAATACAAGAGTTCACTATCACTTAATTAATTGCACGTGTGGCAGTGGTCGGCACTTACCACTTTTCTCAGAACAGTGATTTAGACGCAAATGAAGGCCTGCATGGTCGAGGGGTAAGGATCTCCACTACGAATCCGAAAGTCGCTGGTTCAAATTTCACAATTAATTAATTTAAAAAAATTATATAGTATATTTGCTCACGTTCCAGAGCGGAAGATACTCTCAGTATCGCCCTGGTGAAAGACCACCAGCCAGAATTGAAATGTTGCTTGAAATGGCTTTTAGTCGTGTTTAGTGACCAAATCTGAATAGCCAGTTATTTACCCACCTTCCTTTTCCCCTCCCCAATACCTTCAGCCTCACAAAATTCCCCATTGGAGATGCCATAGTCCCACAGGCTGTAGACGGTTGGGAGCAATTGGGGCTCTTCTGCGGAAATCATAAAAAAAGGCAAATTATGAGGTTTTATCGAATTATTCCATTAGTAATGTTTCGTTAGTTTCTGTCTCGAAATTAATGACTTGGGTATATGGCTTGATAAGAAACTCAATTTTGTCAATCATATAGAAACCAAATCCAATAAAGCTTTGAAAATGTTGGCCTTTAATTTTTAGAGTATCGAGTGACTTTAGTAATATGAATACTGTCAAAACTTTGTATATGTCACTAGTACATATCGAGTACAATACCACAGCTTGGTCTCCAAATTATGATGTTCATTCACAGACGGCTGAAAGAATCCGACACAAATTCTTAATATAATGTAAATTTTAGAATAAATATTCCTAGATAACGATTACCAAAGTATTTGCGATTTAATGTGTTTGTTTAAAATGATTAATACGTTATTTTATAACTACTGGATTACTATATTTAATTACTTTCGTGTTTCTAACGTGACAATTACAATAATAATAATAATAATAATACTGAATGACTTGTATAGCGCCGTTTTTGTGAAAAATCACCTCAAGGGCGCTGTACAAATACTATTTGCTAGGGTTTATCTTATTATGTACATGTACAGAAACATACTTACCTGGTAGGGCACTCCAGGTTAAAACTTAATTAAATTACAATGTTTTGGGCTGAGATGGTATGACTTGACTAATGATGACTGCACGCACAGGACACGTATATTAGAAAACACTGCACATTGCATGACATTGAAGTTACTGTTTAAATCCTATTTGTCATTGATATTATATTTATTAGGAGGTTATTGGCAGAAGAAGAGTAGGTATTTATTTGAAACATGATTTTATTAGAGATTTTTGATAATCATTATTTACATTATCTAATATTTATAATTATTTATTTATTCGGTATGCAACTGAACCATTCATGGATATGACTTTCCGAAGAGATGAGTTTTGAGTTTTGCTCTGAATCAATCTTAGATCGTATGGCAGTTTATTCCAGGCTTTAGGGCCTGACACGCTGAAAGCTCGCTCACCAAACTTAGTATCTGGTTCTAGTTCCTTCAGTCTTCCGATGGCCGATTACGTCGCTGATCTAAGAGTTGACTGGCGTGAATTGGAATTTTCTGGGATGCAGAGTTCCGATAGGTAAGCTGTAAGTACCTCCCATATTATCGTGACAATTCAACTTCAGCGTCGCAATATTATACTCCTATGCGATGGATTAAACATCTGGGGAACAAATACTTCGATGTTGTTGATGTATTTAGTACATCAATGTTATTTGAGGAAACTATTTAACTCTGGATAAAAGTTTTTTTTTCCTTTTATATTACCTATTATAATATGTACCTATCCAACAGAGGGGTGCAGTCTACAAAGGCTGAAAAGCTGTGCCTACCCTAAGAAAAACGAACCAATTTTTCATGTCACAATCGTTCAATGTCAATAAATTGTTTCTTTTAGATGATTTTATACTTTTGGTTGCAACTTACCTTTGGCTATGTATTTTTCATCCTCAATTCATTTTTTTAGCGGGATACATAACGCAAAACCATGCTTCTGCATACTGCTCGCACTAAAGCTGTGAAAAACACCGCATTCATCACTAGCACTGACGTCATGATGAATAGACTTGCCTAAACGTACCATTTCGACGACTGTAGGCAAAGGTCATGTGACACCCATTTTCAATGCCGTACACGTTTGTTTCGCGTGATTTTGACTACGATAATCAAATTATAAACCGTTTATAAAAAAGGAAAACTAAATGTTCGGTTTTGGTAAACAAGCCGAACCTTTTTAGTTATTTTGCTGTTTTACTTAAGTTGGCGGCACGCCTACCTCGCCCCCCTTATTTAATTTCTTCCCCTTGCGTGTTAGGGCATCTCTATGTATTATTTGCAATGTGATTGAATACAGAGCAATGCACGCCACTGCTATTGAATGTTATTTGTAAATGTCTGTGTAAAATCATATAATGGACGTAAATAAATAAATCAGAAGGATGCAGGTTCGAGTCCTGTCGGCGACATTTATCTTTTCTCGGAAGGTTTTTTCAATTTGGATGAGTGTTTCAGGCTAATAATTATTGTTTATAAAAATAATTGCTACTGGCTACGTGTAACATACGCATTATGAACTGCACGTGTCGCTTCCTTAGACATTTAAAAAATTACTATTATTTATAATTTACTAAAAACCAAGAAAAGAAATCTTCAGATTCCGAATGACAGTATTTTAGTTCCTCATACATATCATTATAAGTGGAAAATGTTGCTTGTGCAATGATGGAGGACTTGGGTGAGCTAGCAGAGGATTAAACCCGCGACGCCTGAATGGCAACCCGGCGCTTTAAATCTAGATCAGTGGTGCACAACCTGCGGCCCGCGGCCCGCTTGGTTAAATAATATATTTTTTTAAGTTTACTGTAATTTTTTTTACGGTACACAAGGAAATAAATTCTCTCAAGGCCTATATCATCTTTGGGGATGCTGTGTGGGGGTCTTTTGAGGATAGGAAGGAGTGAACTTGGGTCTTGAAGAGACCCATGTTGCAGGATGGAGGAAACACAGAGGCCGGCAGATCATTCTACAGCCGAGCTGTTGAACACAAGAACGAGTCGTAGAAGCGACCCGTTCTCATGTCACAAATGTCAACCGTGTGCAAATGTTGGGTGCGTGTTTGGCGTGTTTCCCGACTGTGCACCGGTGCCGAAATAATCAATGACGCTAGTTCCTCAGAGCATCTTCCATTCAAATACCGGTAGAACAAAGACAACATTCCCACCTGACGTCTGTGCTCCAAAGATTGAAATTCGTTTTTTAAGATAGGCGAATCTATCAAAAGGACCGCCCGTTTCTGCAGAGTCAAGGGTTTTTTTTCAGATATTTTGGGGCTCCCGACCAGAGGTGGCTGCCAAATTCTACAGTGGAGCGCACTTGCGATTTGTACAGGGTCAGCAGTTGTGTACTATTAAAATATTTGCGGGCTCTGTACAATACGCCCAGCTTCTGAGAGGCTGTATCTGTTCTGTTTTGCAAAGGGGTTCAGAAGTAAACGTTACTCGGTCTAATCAACTAGCCTTTAATCTTTTATTTTGGAATCAGCCGCCCAAAATATATTTTTTTATATATTCTTCAAACGGTAGAATTTTCTGGTTTGACCAAATGTAGAAAATTTTTTGCGGTTCTTTATGTTAAAATTATTTTTTTATTGAAAAACCCTTTGTAACTTTTTTCCACTTATTTGTTTTCGACCGGATCGGTTTCACCCTATCATGGCCATCGTCAGAATGGCACAATTAAAACTAAATCTATGGTATATATAGCATCGATATTACGAGTGAGTACCCCTGCTTTCTATTATTGTTTTTATTTATGACTTTTGTTTTATTGCTGACGGTATTGTTTATTATGTTTTTAAAAACTAGTTTCTGGTTGGTTTATTACCCTCTGGAAGACGGATTGCATTGTGTTTGTTTACTGAATCTATGGGTTTTTAATGATCTATATAAAGTCATTCGTGTCAGCTTTTTCTGAACAGATGGTTATTTCTGGTTTTGTTTTTTCCCTGTGATTTCCGTCTTGTTTGCTATAATGAATTTTATAGCATATTTTGTCCTGGAGTTACATGAACTACAGCTAACCACGTACATTTGAATGGGCCTTTAAAATATTTTATTACGTTATAAGTGGAAAAAAGATCCAAAAGTTTTTTAATAAAAAAAAATCATTTTTACATGGAATTCCAGCATGAATTGACAGTTTCAAAATTAGAAACTTTTATGTTGTTAGATTCTATAAATGTTTGATGCGTTTTAAAAGATTTTGTTTTATAAAAAATCCAAAAAATTATCGGGGAGGAGAAGGGACTGAGAAGAGGAAGTCTAACTTTTGAATGAATCTTATTTTCAGAACGATAAAAATCTACATAATTTTTTACTGCGGCACTCTTTTTGTGACTTACTTCATTATTAATATATTTAAAAAGTTACCGTTTTAATAAGTTTGCAACACCGCCGACTGCAGTTAACTATGTGAAGCTGTATAAACCCCGCGAACAAAATGAAAATGGATAAATTGGCCCCCAGGGTAAAAAGGTTGTGCATCTCTGATCTAGGTAACCGAGTAATTAAGTATAGTCTGACATTTAAAAGTAGTCAAAAATTGAGGGCGCTGAGGTCGTTTAAAAGGGCATAATGCCCAAGTGCATATTTTTACTTTAGCTTTTGATTTAGCCAAACTTCAGTTTTTACTGTTTCCGAATTGTTCAATTTTTATTTAACATTTCTTCTTTATATATTTGTAAAGTCGCGTAGTATAGGAACAGGGTATTTAATTTTCTTACTTTAAATTCTTTAAATATTAGTTCTGAAGGATATAAAAATTAATTAAAAAAATTAAAAAGGATATAAAAATAGATTTCTACGGGTAAATTTTAAGCCGTACCTACTTATTTTTTTTGTATTTCTTGGGCATTAACTATGTAATAATTTCTAGACATTTTGTTGGCAGAGTTTTAATCACTACGTACTTTTGTTACTTAATTTTATTACTGAGCTACAGGTTTCGACACAACCGTGTCATTCACTGGCGTTCTTAAAACTAACTTAAATTAAACAAGTACAGAAATAATTAGACATTATTAGGTGAGGGTAGTGGGAGTGATGATTTAGAGGGGTGGGGGACGGTGGGAGCAGACGAAACAACAAGAAAACATGGTTAACAAAGGTGATTTACATGGTGCTATTATTTTAATGGTACTATTATCATTTTAATAAAATTAAGTAACAAAAGTACATAGCGATTAAAACTCTTCAAAGAAAATGTACCTACTTACTTGCTTTATTTTTTTCGATATGACTGCCAGCCAACCTGTCTCTCGTAAACATATTATTATTTACTTCCAAATAACCTCATCGACCAAAATGTATTTTTGCAAATCTCTGTCACATAAATAATTCACTGATAACAATATTATTGTTTTGTCTTTTTTTATGACAACGATAACAGGGCGATAGTGTTATTATTGCATGGTGTCTTTAATTTCTTGGAATTTAGATTAATCTTATCATATCCAAGCATCGATGTATTATCTTCCACGTAATGAAAACTGAAATACGCAATTACCTTTAAGCCGAGGAAAAAAAACTCATTTAAAAAACCACGCGTACATGTTATGGGGAAACACTTCGTAAAATTCGAACGAAATCACGTACTCCTTATGCAGGTGGCTAAAAGGTTGAAATTCGCCCTGCATGTTTCGAATTACTAAAAAAAACATCACCAAAATGGGTGTTTTATTTTATTTTGTAAAGCGCAGGGATAAATATTTTTAAAAAAATCGGTCATATTCTAACATAACACCTAATTTTCCACAATGACCAATATGACAGTATTCGAAAAAGAGTTCGTAAGTAGGAGATTTTGAACTACAAACTCCTTTTTAGGTGTGATACTTTGTTTTTTTCTAGGCTTATAAAAAGTCTCACCAAAAAAATGTACGGGTAAACGAAAGGCCAAGGTGTGTTCTACATGCAGTATTTAATTAAATTATCTATGATATTTCTAGACCGTCCAATTTTCAAATCAAAAACATATGATTTAGCATTACTTCGCATTGCATCGCCTTATGTTTAAATTCCTGCATTTTAGGTCTTGTGTATTTAATTTACAGAAAACTTTTATTTTTTAATAATATACCAACTGCATAGCAAATAATACACAAAGATGCCCTAACTTGCAAGGGGAAGAAACCAAAATAAGAGGGGCGGGGGCGAGCTAGGCGTGCCGCAAAAACCGAATATTTTGATGGAGTGTTTAGTTTGACCATTTTTTATAATTTTTTTCAATTTGATTACCGTAGTTCACGCAAAACAAACGTGGATGACAGTGAACTAAGCTGGTGTCAAAATGGGTGTTGCCTCCGGCCGTCGAAATCGTACTCGGGGCAAGTCTATTAATTCTGACGTCAGTGGTACCAACCTAATGAGTGTGTTTTCAATAGTTCAGTAGGTACTTAACGAAAATATTTTTTTACGTTTTTAAAACACAAATCATAATTTCAGTGGATTTTCTGCAGCTTACAATGTTAACTCTTCGTTAATTTAATCGTATTCTCGAAACACGATGAAAGTGCAAACAAGTTTCAGTTTATTTTCGTATGTAAAACAGGAAGGAGAATGTCTGGAATAACCGCGAAGAAATGTTACACTAGCACCATCTGTGGATATTTATAAAAGCATTTGACTTTCGGCAGATTCCTATAAGCATTTTGGTTTGAATCTAGGATAGCGATTGCTTGTAATATCAAGTAGTTATTCTGAATTTTTATTTTTTTTATTATTTAAAACTTGAAGTAAATCAAATTTAATAACGCTATTATTAAGTTCTGCGAGTATTTCAGAATATTACAACACTTGCAGAACTCAATAATAACATGATTAAATTTGATTTACCTCAAGCTTCATGAATATTTTTATTAACTAACAAACTAACTAACCATCACGCCGTTTCTCCGTAGGGGTAGGCAGAGAGGACGGACCGCCAAACAACTCGATCTTGGCATACACTTCTTGCTTCATTCACATTCATACAACGCCTCATACATTCTCTTCTGTTATTCCGAGTTCAGACATGGCCCGACTCGAGTATTTGATTCACTTGATCGTGCCATGTCTTCCTCCGGCGTCCCCGGCTTCTTCTTTTATTATTATGATTTTTGCTGTTGATAAATTTTTATGGGCATATTTTACACATTGTATTATGAACTACATTATCGTTCACCTACAACATGTCCCGAGAAACCTGGGCAGGTGTTCTAACTCCGTTAAGAATATGGCCAAAAAATATGAAACCATCTATAAATCATAAGAACAGTTCATTTTGTTGGAAGATTCTTTCAAAGACCTATGACAAATTTGATTTCATAAGGAAAATTTATTTAAAATATTTTTGTTGCACTCGCCCCCATTTTGCCACTTCACCGCCCCGATTTGTCCTTGAGGCCACCACCGCCCACTTCGATCTCTTGAACGCCTTTTGGGAGGTGATATCTCCCAAATGGAGAAACTTCTATCTAGGATATTTGCTATAATAAACTTTGGTAATATCAATGTTTGTAAAATAGTAATAACTCCTTCGACCGGAGTGACTTATATAGGATAGCAAATTCAGAAATTCAGGTAAAAGAGTCGGAAGACGAAAGAAAAATCACATAAAACAATGCAATAAAGCAAAATCGGCTCATGCCATGCAATTTTCTCCGATGTTTTGGGCATGAAACGTGTGGCAGCGAAGTTTGTTCCGAAATTGCTAAATTTTGAGCAAAAGCAACGTCGCATAAGTATCGCTCAGGAGTTGAATGATGTCAACGACGATCCAGATTTGCTCAAAATGGTCATAACTGGTGATGAAACGCGGGTATATGGTTATGACGTCGAAACCAAGGCCCAATCATCCCAATGGAAGCGGCCAGAAGAGCCAAGACCGAAAAAAGCACGCCAAGTTCGATCAAATGTGAAGGTTTTGCTCACTGTTTTCTTCGATTACAATGGCGTGGTGCATCATGAGTTCTTGCCAACAGGTCGTACGGTTAATAAGGAATACTACAAGGAAGTTATGCAACGTTTGCGTGAAGCAATACGGCTCAAACGATCGGAATTGTGGAAAAACAAATCATGGATTTTGCATCACGATAATGCACCAGCTCACACATCAATGCTTGTTCGTGATTATTTGGCCAAAAACAACACCGTAATCATACCTCAACCACCGTATTCACCAGATTTGGCTCCCTGCGACTTTTTCCTATTCCCGAAACTGAAGAGACCAATGAAAGGAAAGCGTTTTGCCACAATTGATGAGATAAAGTCAGAATCGAAGAACGAGCTGATGGCCATACCGAAAAGCGCATTCCAGAAGTGCTTCGAGGATTGGAAGAAGCACTGGCATAAGTGCATTATATCTGAGGGGGATTACTTTGAAGGGAAGAAAATGGATATTGATGAATAAATACTTTTCGAAAAAATTCAAAACCCACCGTTTCTTTTGAACACACCTAGTATACTTACATCTAGTTAAAATCTCAATATTGTTATACTCGTACTTTGACACTCACACAGCAAATTTATGCAGTTGAAAATAAAGGCGATTTTTAGCACTCATACATTTAGTGTTGGTGTGTAAAACATTTTTGGCATACACAAAAAAAATGTCCACAGCTGTAAGCGCCAAAATCATCGTCCTTCGTCACTATTAAAATATTTAATCATTACAAATCGATAGGGATATTTTTTTTAGCCAAGCATTTCAAAAATGGCATTTCTTTAACCACTGGTTTAAAAGTTATGATTTTTTAACTTTATTTTTATGTGATAACTGCGCAAGAGTATCAACCGCCTAGAAGCATCCTTATTATGGGGAATGTTATGAAGCAACAATAGGATGTGGGAAGGCGGAGGAGATGGGGTCTTCCCCATGAAGGTTTGCGAAGTACCTGGATATTCAGATCTGATCACAAAACACGGCTAAAGCCGTTTTAAGCAATGTGTCAATTCTGAGTGGTAATCTTTCACCAGGGTGATACTGAGACTATCTACCACTCTGAAAATTATAACAAGAAAATAATTCGAATTTGAAATAATTTTATTACAAAAAATAACATTATTACACAGTTTTATACATTTCACAAAATAACATAAAATTGTAGCCAAATAATCGGGCGAGATTTCCGAGGGAATTTGCAGCGCAAAAATAAGTTTACCCACACTGTTTTATTGTAGACTTATTTTAATATTTAATAATTAAATTATAACATTAATAATCAGGTAAAAAGGTAAGATGAACATTTTATATGAATGTGATCTTGGTTCGGGCCTGGTTGACTTGCCAGACGTTAAGTTCTTCGTATTCTTCTATGCAGGAATCAACCTAAACAGAAATAACAGGATAGTCATTTATTATTGTTACACTAGCACAGACCCATGAATTTTTTATTAAATATCGTCATTGCCGAGAACTGAACACAGATCAAATGCATGGAAGGAACAATGCTGTAGCGATGAGTCGTTCATGAACGAGCCGTTCATTTGTGGCTCATTTTGATGGGCCGTGAGCGTACGACTCTTGGTATACCGTACTGCGGTTCAATTGAACTGACTCTTTTTGACAAACCTTGGAACCATTTAAGAAAGATAAACAATCATATCTCACATTTTCAATAGTTTTCTAATGCATTTCTACGATGACGCATCTTTAAATAAGGTCCTTTGTTCTAATGTCTTTATATAAAATCATCATATGCGTGTCTGACGGTCTGGCATCTGGAAGTTTTGTACCTATGCCTATACGATGGGAGCCGTAGGAGGTGGGAGTCGTATGAACTGGGGTATGAGCTCATGAACCGCGAGTCGGCTTTTAAATGAGTCGTCGTTCAATTGAGTCATACGAAAATATTGAGCTGGTACCGTGACTCCCGCTCTTAAGAAAATGAGTCATAACCCATCACTATGCTGACCATATATCATTAACTATTTTAAGAACTGCGACATAAATTCATTATATGTACCTACTGAAAATAAGAATTCTTCAAATTGAATGTTACGTACAGTTACATACTCGCATCGAATCTGAAATTATATTGTTTATTTAATTTGAATGGGGATGGATGGAGGATCCTGTCAATGAAATTCAAGTGTTCAGATTTCTTTGGGGGTATGTTTTGATAATTGTGTCGATTTCCAGGACTGCAAACTGATTCTTCAAATAAATTTTTAAAAAACTCCCTGGAACCAGCGATGTATTTATCTATACGTTTGAGAAATCACAGGGTATATATTAATTAATTAAACAAACAAAATTGTCTCAGCCATGGTTTTTAAATTAGAATTAGTGCAAACATTTTGTTTATTTCATCGCCCATAATGCAAACAAACTTATCGCATATTTAGAAACTTTCCAGAACAAAAAGTTTTTCCAGTTTCAGATGATTCAACACATGCATGAATCGGCGAATCAACAAATGTATAAAAAAAGTGATATAAAATCATTAAAAGTACGAAAAAAAAGATTTTTTGGTCCTCCTGGAAAGTTGCCAAATATGAGATATGCCTGTTTGTATTGCGGGCGACGATGTATTTAGCTGACGATTTAGGGCGACGAAGTGGGAAATAAGCTCGCGGGCCGCATGAAACAGGCTTGCAGTTTGGGAAACTCTGTCTTCAGGTGGCCACTCCTATCGGTGGTTGGCTATCACAAGGGTGATCTTCGTTCTGCAGACCGGAGCCCAGAACAAGTGCACTAGTATCAGTCACGAAATGCAGTGTCTTCCCAAACCCCGTATACTCGACTACCTCTGATATAAAAGATCATAATATTTACCTGGTCAGGTTTGAATCCCTTGTCGACGCATCGCTCCACAACTTCGCTGATCTTTACCAGTTTGCTCGCTCCGGCCATCTCTCGGATAAGTGAGAAAATCTTGTCAGACGGATTAACAGTGCTGAAACAAAATTCACAAATAGAAATTTTTACATTAACAATTCATTATCTAATTACACAACACGAACTTAGATAAATAAGAACTACAGAAAAAGAACAGCACATAGTAGTGCCGATTGAGGAAAAGCAATTCATTGTTTCCGAGTCTAAGTTGAACTGGATGAGTTGCAACAAAGAAGATGAGTCAATATGTATGCATATAGGTGCAATGGCGGTTTGGAGACGGTGTTTATTTTGATTAACTCACCGCTGTGCGTGAGGATCATCAACATGCATGAGGGACTGCTTGGACATCTCCATGAGTCTGATGGCTTCAGAAACATCTTCCTTCTCAACAACATCAGAAAGCCTGAAAATAAAATTACAGAATGTAATAAAAAAAAACACAAAAAAATCCTTCCTTTGCCATTAATAATGGTAGATAATATTATGATAGGTACTATCAATATCTATCTATGATATAAATGGCAGGTAATGATGAGGTGGAGGTTGCTTACCTCAGTCGGGCCAGTGCTGTGGACAGACGCAGGATGGCGAGCAGGTTCCTGGCAGAGGTGAAGGTCATGTCGCGGGAATTCCGAGCTTCCTTCCTCAGCTCCACATATGAGGCTGGAATGAGATAAGAAACAAACACTCAAAATTTAAACATAATATTATTTCTAAAACATACAGAAATTACAAACAATATGTGATGCGGGTATAATTATGGGATGCAGGTGGTAAATAACAGTAGAAAATAAATAAATATTGTTTATTTCAGTGAAATAGAACAGCGGGTGCAATACTCTGTCTGTCATATAAAAAGAATTAATATGAGCAGCGGCGTGCACGTCATAAAAGCTGAAAATGTGTGCTAAAAAAACGAACCATAAAAATAAATTAAAAGACAATCAATTTGATAAGAAACTTGGATGCGTAATTATTCAGTCGGCCACAAAAATCAGCAGATGATAATAAAATGACCATTGTCAAATGCTCAACGCATAATTCATACCCGAACATGAAAAACCACACAGTCTACCTTTAGCCATAGAGCAATGCACGCCGCTGCGTAAGAATAATATAAAAAGAATACAAAAAAATATGTAAATTTAGCACTTGTATCACGGTGGCTTGAGGAAAACTGTCCAAGTATGATGCGCTGTGTCATTTGGGTGACAACCTGGACTAGTGTTCACTAATTTTCGGTAGCGCTGACTCGCTTGTCCTGGCCATAGCAAAGGGAGACCGAGCAGCGCCATGCACGCATGGTTATATTGTATCTGAGGCAGAGTTCACAAGTGCACAGCCTCGTGCAGTATTCCTGGAATAGCTAAATAGAAAACCTATCGCTAAAATGGTAGATATGGCAGCAATGAAGTGCGTTCATAAGCTCAGGTATGCATAATATTTGACAACATTGCACTTTGACATGTCCAAATTATTACGAGCATGGATGCAAAGCGCCGGGTTCCCACTGCAGCGTCGCGGGATCCTGTCTTAAACCAAGTCTTCCATCATTGCTCAAGTAACATTTTTGTGCTAATTACGATAATAGTAAGACGAATTCAAATATTGTCAGATTATTCGTAATATAGGAATATTCGCCTTTCTTAAAAAAAAATTATAAAAATTAACAAGAAATTAAGTGGCGCACTTACCGACGATATAATCGGTCAGATCCTCGGGAATATTAGGGTCTTTCCTCTTACAGAGGGACACGTAGCGCCGCATGAGACCCATGTCCAGGGCCTTGACGCGCGAGGGAGGCTGCTTGCTGTGCGTGTGCACGTAGGTTATGTGGCGTGCCAGCTCCAGGTCCTTGTCCCTGAGGAAATATAGCAGTAATATTATCATTTTACCAAAGTGTTGGGTATTTATCTGTTGATAAATAAAACTCTGATTACAACAAACACTTGGTAATTTATTAATGAATAACAGGATACACGGAATCTTGGTACAATGGATTTGGAGAGCCGGGAAACTAAGCTTTTTTTTCAATTCAATGATAATTATCTAAGAGGTTCTCAGGTATCACTACTGTACTGTCTTGCCGACAATGCCATCTACGTGAAACAGTCGAAGCTAAGATATTACACAAAATGTTGTACAAAATTTTTGAAAAGTACTGAGGACAGAGCAATTTCTGAATGAGCCATGCAAATACATATTCAATGAGAATAGAAACTGGAGGAACTGGTATGGTTACAAACAGGACACTGCTACCCCGGGAGACACAGGCAGCTTGTAGGAGTGGAAACCACCAATGACTGCAGGAAGATGTGGATAAAGATACATCACCCACCTATGGTTCTAATGTATCGCCTTGATGGGAAGGCTCAAATACCATGCCGTGGAGCCAGGAAACATCACCTAATACCCAATGACAACCTAGGTAAGCTTTATTAAAAGGAGAAAATGGACTTATGACTTGAATCCTTGTGCGAGTCATGCAAACTATCTCTGTAACTCAATCTTATCAATATTACTCAATAATATTATCTTTTTTTAGTATTCAATTTTAAATGCATTTTTTTTCATCAGCACCACCCAGTACCTATCAAACACATATACATAATTATTTACTCTATAATATTTGTTTTTCTCATCTCTTCATAAGAACTTAACTATTATACTATACTCAAATTATCTTGTATACGTAAATGATTACTATATACTTTTTTTTTTTCTCATCTCTTTGAACTTAACTATTATTCTATATTAATTATTATACTATACTCAAATTATCTGGTACACCCAATTGTTTTTTTTGTACTATTCTTCACATCTCTTTATACTTAACACGTTGACCGCCAATATCGTTTTTTAAAAAATGTTTTTGCATTTTTAGGTTTTATCTGTTTCGGAAATTATGAATAGCAGTTTGTACGGAGCGCGCGGCCGACAGCGCAAAACAGCAAGTCGAAGTAAGGTATGTCGCGTCGGCCACCGGTGGCTGTCACGGCGTGATTGTAATGACTCGGTGTCGGCCACCGGTGGCTGACATGGCAGTTAACGTGTTAATTATTATACCTTTTTCTAGACATATTATATTACCATACTATGTCCAATACTAGCTTTTTTCCCTTCTAAATTTGTATAATGGCACTTAATATGAACTAAACTTGTCAATTTGACTGTTCTAAAATGGGATTTGTTTATCAAAGCTTTCTTACATTTTATTATTAAATAATGTGTGTTTCAAATAAATAAAAATGAAATCAACAATAGGGAAAATATTAATTTGTTCTTAGAATTATGTACTAGGATTAACTTAGCAATAACCTTTCAGGAAATTACACCTGTAATTTGAGGTCTACACATAGCTAAGATCAGAAGATTACCTGTTGGGTTTATCCTGAATCAACCACAGGAGGTCAAATCGGGACAGAAGAGCAGCTGGCAGCTGGATGTTCTGCTCTATGGAGCGCTTGGGGTTGTAGCGACCATAGGCGGGGTTGGCGGCGGCTAGGATCGACACTCGGGCATTGAGGCAGGTCATGATACCAGCCTAAATCAAACAATGTGAGAGATGCGATTACAGAATGAGAGAAAATTAATTTTAAATGTTTAAACATAGAACGTCAGATGTCACCAACCTTTCAAATTTGATAGAAACTTACTATTATTTATCAATGATTATTACTAACTAACCGACCATCACACCGTTTCACCGCAGGGGTAGGCAAAGAGGATGGACCGCCAAACAACTGTCTTGGTACACACTTCTTGCTTCATTTACATTCTCTTGTTATTCTTGACGGCCTCCATGGTCGAGGGGTAAGGCTCTCGACTACGAATACGAAGGTCGCGGGTTCAAATCCCGGCGTGCGCAAGTAAATTTTATTTAATTAATTTGTGTTGTTTCACAATTAATTAATTTAAAAATAATATATAACATATTTGCGCACGCTCCAGAGTGGAAGATACTCTCAGTATCGCCCTGGTGAAAGACCACCATTCAGAATTGAAACGTTGCTTGAAATGGCTTTTAGCCGTGTTTGGTGACCAGATCTGAATAGCCGGGTATTTCCCCCACCTCCCTCTTCCTCTTCTCCTTCCCCTCCCCAATACCTTCAGCCTCACAACATTCCCTAATTGAGAATGCCATAGTCTCACTGGCTCCAGACGGTTGGGAGCAGTTGAGACTCTTGTGCGGTATTCATATAAAAAAAAAAAAAAATTCTGACATGGCCCGATTCAACTACCTATTTGATTCAATGATCATGTAACATTCGCATAATATATTCTCCTTGCATTCCTTTCTTCGTTCATTCGTTCCACGTGCCCAAACCATCTGCGTCCCTTTCTTAATCTTACATTCTTTCCGAATCTCAACATTTTTTTTTTCACACATTCCCCTCAGAATTTCTATACCTTTCAGTCTACTTTCATCCTTCCCCTGCCAGTTCCATGTCTCACTGCCATACATCAGGGCTAGTATCAGCACTAAATTGTGGACTGCTAGCTTCGCTTCTTTGGAAAATAAGGAACTCCAGTCCATTTTTTTTTATTAATGTTGACAACCTAACTTAATTTTCTGTTTTTTTAATTTTTTTTTTAAAGTTCGTTTTCATGGTTAAAATAATTGTTAAAGTTTTAATTTTTTAAAGCCCACCAAAACGCACGAAATCTATGGCTTGTTGGGTGTGATTTCACACGAGCCAGTCGGATTAGCGGTTCAATAAGCAGTAATCGATATTGTATGGATTTCATACAAAACTTCGAGAACTTTATACTCAAATTTAACTGCTTTTAATTGAAGGAAACATTATAGAATATCAGTCTCGTTACTATTGTAGGTGCATTGTACCAAAGTGCAAAAATACATTCATATCCGCAACTAATTAACAATTTATCAGCGTTCAAAGAAAGTCCATATCCAACTTTTTTAAAACCTAAACTGAAAGACTAGGACATGTTGGTAACAGAAATGCGTATTATGATACCGCCACATATCTGATATATAGATACCGGGTCCACAGATATTAGCGTTCTGACCGTTCCGATATATTAAACGATATTTTGGTATTCATATCTATTGAATAATGATTTGGTAAGTGATAAAAATAATAATAATAATATTTTGATGATTTTTAGTGCCATTTTGCCGAAAATCACATAAAGGATGCTGTACAAATGTTTTTTTTCCCCAATGCTCTTTTTTTATTATTGAAATTTAGTACAATTTAATTCATTGCAATTTTATACTTCTCTTTTAATCAATGCTTGTGTAGAGAAGCGGAGTGTACATATTGCATTCAGATGGTTATATATTTACACAGTAATGTTTCCTAAAGTGTCACAAGAAGATGCTTAAAATAATAATAATAATAAAATGGTTTACATGATTATATTACAGAGTTGGTGGTTTAATTAATAGAAAAAATGGAGTGTGTAGCGATAAATTTAGTTTTAGAAGTTAAAATCGTAATATAATACACGTAATGTACAATGTGACGTAGGATATTTAACATATAGCATAACGGTACTAGTGGTATATTATGTTGTATATCTTATCACTAACTATGGACAGTCTATCATATCGATAATAAGTACTGGCGTTAACTGACCGTGCTCGATTCATTCGATATTCATCGTTATCTAATATTAATAAATCTTTGGTATCGCCGATATTTCTATAAAAATTATTCCTCCGTTGTCAAAGATGAAAAAAACTATAAAAATAGCTAGAAATGACAAAATATTACGAATTTTTAAATCGTTATGTCCCAGACCCTATTAGGTCTACAAAAAGTATTAAATGATTTATCTCGAAAAATTTGTCATTCGGGATTCAAAATCGACAAAAACGGAAGAAAAATCGAAAAAAAAAAAAAAAAATTATACTCAACTACAAATCAGGAGGTTGTAGGTTCAAATCCCATTGTGCGCATGTAAATTTGATTTAATTAATCTGAGTCGTTTTGCAATTAATTCGTTAAAAATAATATATACAGTATATTTATGGTGCGTTCCAAAGTGAAAGATGCTTGAAATGGCTTTAGCCGTGATTAGTGCTTAGATCTGAATAGCCCGGTACCTCCCCACCTTCCTCTTCCCCATCGCCTTCCCCTCCCCATACCTTTTACCCTTACAACATACCCCAATAAGGAATGTCATAGTCCCACTGGCTTCGAACAGTTGGGACTCTTGTGCGGTATTCGCATAAAAAAATAGGAGTGTCAGGAGAATTCATAATGCAAAAGTAAATTGCAGAAGAATTAATCAATCAATGCAAAAATGATGTGAAAAAAGGACCCACCATGAATAACATAATACCGACAGACTAATATATCAATATTAGATAATATCACAAAAAACGGGAATGATACAGAACTATTCCTCTTGCACTTTGTTACCATCTGGTTAGAATTTTTTGGATGCGATTTTAACCTTTAGTGCTTTGAATTATGTATGAAAGGGAAATTATAATCGCTTGCGTTAATAAGCCTCTAGTCGTTTTCCAAACAAGCACCTGTCAGTGTCACGGACCTGACAAAAAAATGACAGTAGATGTTTTGCGAGAGAAATATGCAATTTTGTATAGGTTATGGTACCTTCAATGGCTTGAAATAAAACTAAATATGTTACGCATCATAAGAAATAACAGGTTTGAGGTTAGAAATTATTATTAGTTATCATTAGAAATCCTCCGCTTCCAGAATAACTAAAGAAATAATCACCAAAGTGCCAATGACATTGTCGTATTATTCAAGGGCGATTTTTACGTAGACAAATTCGGTAAAATTGGTATGAATTTTCAAGCAAAAACTTTCAAGTAGTCGAAATAAACAACATAATGATTTTACGGGCCAAATGAACACTGTAAACAGCGAAATTATAAGCGGTAAGAAATATTAAGAGCGGAAAAAAACTTATCTAGTTAAGTTGGGCTCAAAAATGGCACGTGTGACGTCAGAAGCAGTGGTACCAACAGAACATGGTGTTTTGATGGTACGGTTTTTAGTTCACTTTTATATAACGATTTATAAAATCTACGTATAATTATATACAATAAAAGTTATATATTCAGAATCGGCATTTGCTGATCTATACGAATACATATTTTTAAAGCCATTATATTTTTCACTGGAGTTCCTTATTCTTTGTTAGCGCCAACCGCGTTCAGTCCTCCGTTTATGGAGTCTCACATCCACCCTTCTTTCAATATCCTTATCAGTCTTTCCATTTTATTACTGTTAATCTTAACATTTACAATAGATGTAGTCGTTTTAGTAAGATTCATCGAACATAATATATCTTTGCAATATGCGGAAGTAGCCATTATCACATTACACAATACTATCAATAATGAAAGCGCAATAGACTAAATGTCTTTTTTATATTAACTCCTCACAGGAGGCATCTTTGGGAATTCTGTGCTTGTTATAAATGTATTTCAATAGAAAGTGGTTATGTTCTAAAGACTGCAATCCGTCCAATAGGAAAGAGGAATGTATCAAACAGATAGCTGATAGCCCTCCCATAGCTGACGAATCTCTTTAGACATAAAAAAAGCAATACATACCTTGGCAATACTGATAGTCTGCTGCTCCATCACCTCATGGATGGCCGTCCTGTCCACCTCAGCCATCTTATCAAACTCATCAATGCAGCAGACACCTTGATCAGCCAGCACCAGTGCTCCCCCTTCCAGCGTCATCTCCCCGGTGATGGGGTCCTTCATGACAGCGGCGGTGAGTCCCACCCCCGAGCTACCTCTTCCTGTAGTGTACTGCGAGCGGGGTGCCAGGCGGTCGATGTAGCCCAGAAGCTGGGATTTCGCCACTCCAGGATCACCCATGAGGCAGATGTTGATGTTCCCGCGGATTTTCATGCCGTCGGGACGTCTGCGGAAATAAATAATTTTTAGCATACGTCTAATGTCCGCTATTGTATTACTATGAATTTACTTCGAATAATTATCTAAATTGGAACATGACTTTTGGAAATTCATTAATTCGTAACTTGGTTTTTGGGGTCCCGTGGATTTCGAATTAACGAGGTTCTATCTAATGTAACACTGCTTACTACAACACTTCGCCGCCGCACGTGGTTGTGAACCGTGCTATCGCCATCAATATATGTAACATCCATTCTTATCTCAGTAGTATAATTTAAGATGTTTTGTACTTATGATATAATCTTTTGACACTTTCAAATGTCTTTCCTTCTAATATAACCACAAATTTAAACAGAGTATTTATTGTTGCTGCCCCTTGTGGATCCATATTGGACTGAGATAATTTGTGGCATGCATATTTTGCAATTCAAGAGATGATTGCAATGACACACTTTTAAATGAATAAATAACTATCCATGTAAGAATCTGATTAATGTCTAGCGAACAGTAAGTAAGTACAAGTAACATTTTATCATCCAACGTTAAATACCTTTAACATTTTAGCGACTAACGTCATCTTTCTTTAACAGCGTGTTAAAATGGGTATTTAGTATTATTACCTGTCAACACCACCCACCAGCAGCAGGAGTAAAGCCTTCTTCACATCCTGATGCCCGTAAATCTCAGGAGCCAGACTCTGTGCAAGCCGAGAGTAGAAATCCTCCTCGGTCAGCTCCGCCAGTTCTTCCTCAGTCAGGTCGCTATGCATGGAGTCCTTGTCATCCGACTGGTTGAGGCAGGTTATCACCTGAGGGAGAATATCATGTTATTAATGCTAGATGACCTCCGTGGCACAATGAATTTACTTTAGCCATGTTTAGTGACCAGATTTGAATAGCAGGGACATGCGATCCATAGAAGGTTGTAAAAATGTTTTTTCAAAAGAAAAAAAAATGCGGTAAGAAAATAGCTCATGCAGTTCGCCTGATTGTGTGTGGATTACTCACATGGTTGTTACTGTGTGAAAACATAACTCCCATGACTGCTAGATTGCACTTGGATTCAGTTGATTGAGTGGATTCGGAGAAGCAGTATACTCACATGAGCCTCGAGGTAGGTCTCGCTCAGCAACCCGCTGATGACCTGCTTGAAGCCGGACTTGAGCAGCGGCAGGAAGACTCCCGTGACGCTGACGTGGTCTCCTGGCTGCGAGTGGCGTGTCGTCTCACCGCGGCAGTAGATGGTCAGTGACCGCGGGATGTGGCCAACTGGAACTTGGTCAGACTGAAACAAATAAAAATATTAATTTATTATGTATTACTAAATTCACATAGTAGAACTTTTATTTTTTTGAATAAAAAAATTCTGCTATAATATCAACCCAATAAATGATATGGTACCCAGTATTAAAGGTTTTTTTTAAAATAACAGTTACGCTAGTGATGTGTGTGCACCTGACATAAATTCCCCAAATAGGGAATTTCTTTTTTTTATTTGGAAAGTTATTCTAAATGTGGTTGTTTCCTAATTTCTTTCTGACAGTAAAATTAGTTTATCGATATCTCCCAAGATGAAGAATTTATGAGCTTTTAAAGTCAACTTGAGTAAAAGGTAAACAATCATAGTCTCGTAATATTGCACGAGATACAATTCAGTACAATTCGTAATTCTAATGGCAGTGCTGTAGTTATTGTATGTACCGTGACATCACACGCTTATCGGCCCTGCCCGTGAATGTTAACACACTTTGAGCGGGCGGCCACTACACCGTCACAGGTGCGTGCAGCGGGCAAAAACCAGCCTAAAATGCAATAAAAAATAATTTTACAAAAATCACTCTATCTTCTAAACCATCGATTATTTTTTTATGAAATTTCATATACGCACTTACCATATACGAGTACCAGGAATACATCCAGTTGCTAAGGAATTTTTGTGTTATCTCTCATTCAGGAAATGATTATTGTATTAACATCCTCAGGATCATCTCATAAGAGTAAAGGTCCAATGAATTTATAACACGTCATAAAAATATAATAGATACTCCTATTCCCAGTACCACAAACAAACAATCTATGAAATTTAACACAATAAAATTGCCATTCTACTCACCCATCAAAGAATAATCAAATGTGGAAAGAAGGCAGATATGATTCACTGAATAATTGACTCCGCATAAATTAATTATTACGCGCATCTCTCATTGAGCTGCGCAAGAGTATTATGTGTGTACGTAAAAGAAACGACGGCTTATCTTATTTTTTTGTATATGTGTGTGTAGTCTGGAACGTCTTCAAGCGTTTAGATTAAATAGTAGAGCGAAATAATCGGGTAACTTTACCTTTCTCGCCTTTAAAGTGGAGCCGGCGTAAAGGGTAATTTTACTCGTCCCGTCGATAAGCACCAGTCGGCCGCGCAGGTAAAAATACCCTTCCCGTTCAAAGTGTGTTAACATCTTGATGACTTCTATGGTAGTTTCGAAAAATTCTAATAGTTCTGTCCTCAGCATGCTCTAAATGTAATCTAATGATAATTTGTAATAGAGTGTATGACGGTATCTATATATATAAAAATCAATGTAAGTTTATAACTTTGTTTGTTTGTCCTCGATGTTCTCGAAAATTACTCTACCGGTTTCGCTGAAAATAGCACAGTTTGTTTGTATTAGTGCCGGGAGTTTTAGAAAGTAGTTTGAATGAAATCCAATATGTAAAACTGTTGCTACAACGTTTTAAAATTAGTATGAAAAACAATGAACCCGCCATGTTTTATTTAGGTTAGTCCATAGATATAACACTCTGGTTAGCCACAGATTGCATATTCAAAAGAAGAAAGTTTGTTTGGGTAGAGTATTTTCAAAATGTAAAACACAAGTATGTACCTACATAAGAACCCTATTATTTAGATATGTTTTGAAAAAATAAATGTTTGGAATGAAATAAAAAGTTCAAATAGTTTCTTTGTTTAGAGATAGTTACTTTCGCTGTCAAATCAATTATGGCACCCAAACGACAAGCAAGAATTTACAACTTCATAACACTTTATTTAAAAATAAAATCCCGAGCAAGGCCAGGTATATATCAGCTGGTATTTCATAAAATTGATATGGCAGCTTTGAAGTATAATTTATTATAATGCACCGATAAAATATTAAAGTAGGAAAATAATTTCCTTCGGGACATATGTCATGGAGGGTCTTTTTAAGGAAAGGAAGGATGGAAAGTTCTGGGAAGGAAAAATGCGCGAAGGGTGGGTTTGAATCTGGGGGTCAGTGTGTTCAGGAGTGACGGACGTATTAATCCAACCCTCATACTGCAGTTGCAAGGTGATTAGCGATGAGTCATAACTCATTTTATTAAGATTGGAAATCACGGTACTAGCTGAATATTTTCATACAACTAAATTGAACGACGGCTCATATTAAGAGCCAGCCGTGGCTCCCATGACTCCCAGCTCATACGACTCCCAGTTCAAAGTTCATGACTCCCTACTAGCTCCCAACGCATTTGCCGCAGTAACGGAAGACGATGTCACGCGAGCTGTGATGTCTTGTCCAAACAAGCAATGCGCTCAAGATCCCATACCTACCTGGCTATTAAAAAAATGTCTTCCGGATATAGCGCCTGTAATTACCGCAATTATCCAGAAGTCACTAGTAAATTCACTTGTACCGGGCATACTGAAAAAATCTATTATTACTCCGATTCTAAAGAAACAAAATCTTGATACAGACAATACGGATAATTACAGGCCTATATCCAACTTACCATTTTTATCAAAATTGCTTGAGAAAATCGTTGCCAAACAATTGGTAGGGTACTTGAACTCCGCTGGTCTGTTTGCCAAAAATCAATCTGCTTATAGACAGTTTCATTCAACCGAAACTGTTCTATTGCGAATAATTTCAGACTTGATCATCGGGATGGAAGCAGGTAAGTTGGCTTTGGTATCTGTTCTTGATATGAGTGCGGCTTTTGACACGGTAGATCATAGTATTCTAATAAATGTGCTTGATACCGAATTTGGCGTTCGAGGTGATGTACTCCAATGGATGACATCTTACCTGTCTGGACGAGTAGCCTCAGTAACTTTCAATAAATGCACATCACCTGAAACTCCCATTGAATTTGGAGTTCCCCAGGGGTCTGTCCTAGGTCCCATTCTCTTCATTCTCTATACTAATCGTCTTGAACACCTCATTCACTCAGCTGGCTTTGAATCACAAGGCTATGCAGACGATCGTCTGATCTTTAAATTTTGTTCCCCGGATGAAAAAGGCGTCCTAAAAAATGAGGTAGTTAGCTTCATTAATACGGTTTCAAGTTGGATGTCTGTCAATAAACTCAAACTTAATCCAGCAAAGACAGAATTTATTTGGATAGCTTCCCCTGGAAGGCAAGGCCTCCTTGATTCCAATCCAATACGTATTCAGGATACAGATATAATTCCTTCTACAGAAATAAAATTCCTAGGTTTCACTATAGACAATAGTCTTTCTCTTGAATCGCAAATTACAAAAGCTGTAAGTTCTGGTTTTTTCCATCTTAGGCAGGTAAAATCAATCAGGAGATGTCTTCCCTCTGATGGAGCAAAATCACTCATAAATTCCTTCGTTGTTTCACGTATGGACTATTGTAATAGTGCATATGCTGGCCTCCCTCAAAAACAATTCAATAGAATCCAGTCCGTCTTCAATGCTGCGGCGAGAATGATATTTGGTGAATCTAAATATTGTCATATAACCCCACTTCTAAGGGATCAGCTACATTGGCTTCGATGCCCTGAAAGAATAGAGTTCAAGATCTGCTTACTGACCTTCAAAGCATTGCAGGGAATGGCGCCAGCCTATATATCTGAACTATGCATCCGACAGGACTTAAGTGATAGACAGCTTACTCTGAGGTCAGCAGATCTAGATGCTACTAATCGTCTAATTGAACATTCAAGGTCAAATCGAGCCGTCTACTATGATCGCTCTTTTCGCGTAAACGGCCCTCTCATTTGGAATAAACTTCCCCCAGCTCTTACTAATATCCACAAATTGACTGAATTTAAACGGGCTTTAAAAACAAACTTATTTAAAAAATCCTTTTCTCTATAAATTTTAATTTCTTTTCAATTTATTATAAAAAGTCATTTCCTCGAGCCTCTGGTAGTTGTTTGGTTTCGGTTTCCTCCGTATATTTTTTATTTTTTTTTATGTGAAGTCAGTTATTGCTGAACATAACCCGACTCCTGTCTTAAAATGTTACTATTCTTGTAGTAATATTGTGAATGTATTATTGTTGTATAGCCATATGTATACTGTATAATATAATGTAATTTTTTTTTATGAATATGCACCTAAGGAGTACTGTAGGAGTAATATTAAGAATAAGCAAGAATGTATGTAATATGTTAAGAATGTATAAATAGTATGTAAAAGTAGCACTGTAGGAATACCACTGAATGGAGTTATTTAATCATGTTTAAGTTTATTTAGAGTTAAGCGCACTTGAAGTGAAATAACACAAAACTGCGCTATATAAATGCTTTGTTATTATTATTATTATTACATAACGTCCAGACACCAGACTGTCAGGCGCCGTTTAAGTACTGTAGAGCACTTACACATGTGTAAATGCGATAATTATTCTTATCCCTACATACGAATGTGTGAACCCTAGATGACAAAGGGCATGCCTTAAGAAGCATCATTGTGCCAAATATTAATCACAAGTCCCACGGTCGTGGGCACAATTTAGCCTTGTATAAATTAGACACATGCATGGATTTTATATAAAGAAATTAATACAAAAGACCTTATTTAAAGACGCGTCATCGTGTAAATGAATGGTTCCCTGATTAACCGTCATCTGTCACTACGATAGACAATGCAAACTCATCTGTAATGTTAACTCAAGAACAATAATGAAGCTCAACACTTCATAGGACAACCAGCAAAAAAAATTATGTGAGTTTATGCGTCAACCGTTGCAAATCATTATTTACGAAAATACAACTTTCAGAAAGTTGACAGGGATAAACATTGGATACTTATTAAAAAAAATGGACAATGGTATATCAGTTTGGAACAAGGCATGTACTTACATGCTCCTGTATCTTAATCTCCTGGAACTTCATGAAGCGCGAGCCCCTGGTCTGCAGGTACAGCCTTCCGCCGGACTTGTTGACGCGGCAGTCATCCGTGATGCAGGTGCCCAGCGGCATGAAGGTCATGGAGTGCACGGGCTGGTAGGTCTCGGCGCCGCACTGGTCACAAGTGTAGGTCGCCACAGTCATCATGGGCTTCACCTCGGTGCAACGGGTCACAATTCCTGGATGAAAATAGAATATAATAAATAAATAGCTTTTATAATGATCTTCTCGGGTCGTTGCCTCATTGCTGAGGATAACTCCAAGGGCTTAGAACCAGGCTCTTCGCAGTCCTGCTACCTACAATAAGCACTGACGGCCTCGGTGATTGAGTCGTCAAATTCCAGCATGCTCAAGTAAATTTTATTGTTTCATTTGTTATATGGCAATTTATTAATTAAAAATAATATGTAGTATATTTGCGACGTTCCAGAGTAGAAGATACTCTCAGTATCGCCCTGGTGAAATACCACCATTCAGAATTGAAATGTTTAAAATGGACCAGATCTGAATAGCCAAGTATTTCCCCACCTTCCTCTTCCCATTCTCCTTCCCCTCCCCAATACCTTCAGTCTCACAACATTCCCCGATTGGGGATGCCATATTATCACTGGCTCCAGACGGTTGGGAGCAGAGGGACTCTTATGCGGTATTCACATAAAAAAAAATATTCCAGAAGCTCGTGGTCTATCCAGAACCTTGCGCTCTAATCCACTGAGCTACAACTAACCCTATCCGTTCCGTCATTATTATCAGTATCATAATTCAATTTCTAAGAACAATCAACATCACCTTCAATTAATTCCCATATACGGGATTAGATAGAAAGGTCCCGGATAGACCAAGAGTTATCATCTTTTTTTTTGTGTTTTTTCGTTTTCATGTTTCATTTTGAGAGTCGTTAATATTATTTTCAATGATTAAAAATGTATTACAATGAGGTTTATAAGCTTCAATAAGTTATTCTAAAAATTGAGTATATTTTTGTCATTACTTCATTAACGTATTATGTGTGTGCTGTTCTTTTTCTGTAGCTCTTGTTTATCTCATGTCGTGTTGTGTATGTAATTGGACAATGGATCAACTTAACCGCCCTACCCATACAAACGTATGTGATAAGGCCGTTATATTATCGCCCGAACGCAACAAGCCGTATCCCGTACGTTCAGGTACAAAAAACTATACCTGAAACCCACAAAACATTCATATACGTCAAGTTTGTTCCTGCATCATCTCGTTTAGTATTTCGAGGTCAGCCGAAGCTAGCGTATATGTTCGGGTATTTTCATCTTTCCCATACAAGTTACGTCACTAGTCAGTGGTATTGTTATTGTGAAATCTAATTAAAAAAAAAGTTTTTTTTACCTACTTTTTAATAATAACCCATAGAACGGGCGGTTAAAGAACTGAGAAACAAGCTGTACAGGCTGTTTAGTCGAGCATTCCCGTATGAACATGCGTAGTTATAATAAAAATATGTATTGTAAAAGCTGACCTCGAACGGTAACCAGTTTCCCGATGTGTTCAGCTTTAACCTCTCGGATCGGCAGAGACTTGGTGGTGGTGAGGTCCTTGAAGCCCACTTCACTGGAAAATACAAAGATTCAACGTTAATATTTATTCAATCAGCTTTAGGATTGAAATTGAAGCAAAAGATTGTCTCGAGTATTAATTCCACACTGTAAATCTACAATCCTACTGTCAGAACATGTACTCCATTTAGACGGTTAGGTTTAGTTCGGTTAGACCCCTACCGAAGCAAACCCCACTCTTCGGGGTCACAGTCCTGTTTAGGGCTTAAAATATCTGGTCACATTAGTCAAGTAGTAATAAACATGTTTTTAAATTTTTAATATTTTCAACTTACTATCTGCGCACCAGCTCTGGTGGGTATTTGTTGCGGGGGTCCCTGTGCTCCGAGGGCAACCTGTTCTGCGACTCCAGCATCAGCCGGTGCTCGATATACACATCCAGGGCATCTTTGGCTATCACCTGTCAGACAAACATCATTGTTGTATTTGTAATGTGTCAATATTACGGGAAGATATACGGGGAATAATACGGAAACCAATACAATATGAACAGAAAAGTAAAGATAACGGTAGCAACTGGGTATACACATTTGCCATACATAGTTGGTGGTGTTTGGGCATAACCTGCATTTTTGGTTATTTTCTTTTTGGTGCAAAAATACTGTTACTGTACCAGACTGTGGCACAAAGGCGAACTGTAGGGGCAGCTGATCCCGATCTGCGAAGGGGGCTGGAGGGAAGGGTGACACAACCTATCGTTCCCTTGCAAAGGAGGAACGATACTGACAAATTGACGACTTTTTCTTCTTCAAAACTTCCAAATTTGTACAAAATCCTTTTGCACAAATTTGCTCTGCGGGCCTTGTCCGTGGTTGATGCGAGGGTCTAGGTCTAATGGGTGGTGGTAGTCCGGGAGGGGTCCAGGGTCAGTGGCGCTCAGAATGAAGAAGAAGGCAAGCCGGTAAAAGCAGAGCAAGGTGGGGCAGTCGAAGTAGAGAAGTGTTTTTCGGGGCGAGAGTGGCCGACTGACTGACAAATAGCCATTTTTGCGTTCTATTTGTACCCCCCGCCAGGCGCTATCCAGAGCGCTCTGGTTGGGTTTTCGCGATGCTATCGGCACATTTCCATGCCGGTAGTGTCACAAAAGTTTATCCGACAACACCTGTCTCCCTCACACCGCGTTGCCTCGCTCTTTCATTTTATTTGGTCATTCATAATTAGCAGTGACGGGACATTCCCCGTCACCTGCACAATATATTAACAAGTTTGCACAAAAGGATGTTTCTTTTGTCTAGGGGAGCCGGACCTATTACGAAAATCAAACATTTATTTTCCATTTGGTCCCAGCCCCGTACAAGTGCCGACAATATAATTAAATTAATCAATCAAAACTATCGCCGCGCCAAACATCGCGGCGAAGACGTCCAACACAATTACTGGTTTATTTATTTTCGATTAGTAAAATCCTGACATCAATATTTAATTTGAAAAAACACATTATCATGTGATAATACCGCACTCCCACAACTAAACTGTCACACGTCAAACTGGGAAAATGATCTTTGAAGTTTTGCATCTTCACTATGTATATATACGGAGACTTAAAAATTAATTAATTAATAACACTAACAATATAGAACGGGTTCAGCACAAATTTCTTTCGTATATAAATTTTAAACTCAAAATTACAGTTGAAAATATTAATTATGTAAGTTTGATGAATCAAATGCATCTGATTATGCTGTCTGAGAATTGTGTCAGACCGACGAGGAACACAAGACAAACTGTAACATTTTTCTGCAACATACAACCAACTATCAGTCTGATTCATTAACCAATAGAATGAATGACCTGGTCAACAAGTTTGGAGATATTGTTGATGTATTTACTGACTCCATTTATACAGTAAAGCGTCATCTATACCAGCACCTATTAACGGGGGACTGAATGCGGTTGGCGCAAACAAAAAGTTGTCCAAAGAAGCGAAGCTAGCAGTCCACAATGGAGTGCTGATACCAACTCTGATGTATGGCAGTGAGGCATGGAACTGGCAGAGGAAGGATGAAAGTAGACTGAATGCTGTAGAAATGAGATCTCTGAGACGAATGTGTGGTAAAACCATGTATGATCGTGTGAAAAGTAAAGAATGCAAGGCTGATGTAAGCGTAGTGAGCAAGATTAAGAAAGGGACGCTTAGATGGTTTGGGTATGTAGAGTGAATGAATGAAGAAAGGAGTGTAAGGAGAATATATGACGCGAATGTGAATGGAAGAAGAAGCCGGGGACGTCCAAGGAAGACATGGCACGATCAAGTGAATCAAATACTTGAGTCGGGCCATGTCAGAAGTCGGAATAACAGAAGAGAATGTATGAGTCGTTGTATGAAAGTGAATGAAGCAAGAAGTGTATGCCAAGATCGAGTTGTTTGGCGATCCGTCCTCTCTGCCTACCCCTGCGGAGAAACGGCGTGATGGTTAGTTAGCTTAGATAATGTAGTAATGATTTGTGGTATAATATTATTTTAATTTTCTATTTTGTCATTGTTAAACGTTTAATAAAAATTGTTCATTTCTGGGTACTTATAATTTGTGATAGTTCTTTATATTATGTTCTAAAATCCATATAAAAGTCCAGATGGACGTATAATCAAATAAATAAATAATTTTGATGTTTTTAATCATTTAAAAGTATGAATAATAATGTTATTTAGTGTTTAGAGCTCTATATAACTGTGCACTGTGACAGTTTAATAAAATTCAAACAAAACGAGTGTGTAAAAAGACTTCAAATTTCATTATTCCACTGTGACAACTTTCGATTTGTGACAGTTTAGATGTGGGGGTGCGATTTATGTTAACAATTATAACGGTTAGTTGGAAGAAGACAAGTCAGAAGATCTTAACATATGAATTTATCGTTTTGCACTTATCAAGTTATGCCCAAACACCACCGATCATTTTCATATGCGATGAATACCAGTTGCAATAAGAAATAGGTACCTAAATATAAGTTTCACACAGTTTTTCCAAACTTTATTCCAATTGTGGGTAAATACCAATATAAGCACATATTTTTCTTATTAGGTTTTTTTTATTATTAAAAAAAACCCAAACTAAGAACCTAAAATCTATTTTACATTTAATACAAATATTAATTAGACATATAGTAGGTTTTTAGGTTCTCAATTTGAGTTTTTTTCGTAAATAAAAAACCCAACCTAAAAGCTATACAAAAACATGAAACTTTACCACGCTTTAAATTGATTAAAATGCTTGATTTTGCTTCTCCGGTGACTGAAATAGTTGGTCCTCACTGTAATTAAACTAATAAAAAGAGTTTTTCATTAATTTTGTGCGTATTAAGAAATACGTGCTTATATGCATATTTAATCAATTGTTTAATATGCACGTACCGAAATAAATAATTTAAAAAAAAAATCACTAAATAGCAGAGGTTTTTCTCTGTGGAAAATACAGGATAGCAAAACAGAATAAACAGAGCATTAAGAGAGTTTGTGAGATTTGCAGGGATCATGAATATGAAACTTCATCAATTCAATTTTATTTCATAACTGACTTACAGCTATGTTTTAAAAAAATACACTTGTTTATTTCGGTTAATTTTAGGTTAGGCATATTTTTTTAAATAACACTGAAACTCCAGGTACAAACCTTGATATTAAATGCACAAGCGAGTATTTGAATTGTTTGTAAATCAATCAGTGTTGCCATCGTGACGCAATTCCCGTCATTTCTAGCGGATCGGAGTGCCTCCGAAAGGGGAGAATGTGTCGAAGACAACGGATTTTAATAAAATAATAAACCAAAACATCAAAGCACATCCTCCCGTCGTCGATAGCTGTTGTGTCTTTACGTGGTTTTAGTGATCAGCGGAATAGTCAGTTTTGATAGAATCTGACAGAATTTACTGTACATGCTAGCAGAAATGTAGATTTCATGATGGCAACACTGCAATCAATATGAACCATTATATATTAGGTAATAGCCCTCGGTTTACATTACATTACTCTTTGGACAAACGGTTAAATAATGGTTGAAATGGTACCTCTCTTTCTTTGTACTGGGGAAGCAGATCGAAAACAACATCAGACACGAGGCTTGCGTAGCGCCTTGTGTTTCCAACAACAGCATCAGACAAGTCCTCATTGAAGTCGTGAAGGTCGTCCAATTCCACAATAAAAGGCACCTAAAATCCAAATATAAACAAAACCGTTATCATAAACAGCAAAACTAACAAAGGATTATTATATTTCAGGTATAATATTGTATGGTCCAGCTGCTGAGAGCTCATTTATAATGTCTCTTTCTTTCGAGTAGTTTACGAGAAATAGAGAGGTTATAACGGTATCAGCTGCCTTTAAATAAGTACTTAACTAGGAACTTTTCAAATTTAATTTCTGAAAATGATTGTTATACCTGTTCTCTATGAGCTAGCCTTGTAAGTTGCAGGGCATACTTAAAAATCTTGTGTCCATCTTCATCGGCTGCGCAAAATTCAGAAAAGAAAGACTTGAAAGACTCTGAAAACGAAAATGCGGTTGTTTATATTGTTATGGATAGAAACAGAGGTTAGGTATAAATACTTGAGAAACTAAATCTATTGATATTGTACCTTTATCGGCCGCGTAGTCGCGAACTCCAGACATTTTGCTGTATTTGGGTCGTTTGAGAATACCTAAAAAGCAAATTTCACTATCCGAAAAGAAAGAAACAATGAACTTTATCAAACTCGAGACGCGCCGCTCACTGTCAATATTTGGCGGGAATAAATATGCATAGACAAATTGTAAACATTTCATTAATGGTGTCTATCTATTCGAAATAATATCGATCTTTAACCATTGTTATATATTTGATATTTTAAAAAATATATTTTTTGTACCATAAAAGTAATTCACATTGATTTATTTTATTTTTATGAATGTTTTGTTGGAGTTACTTTTTCATTCACTATTCAGTCTTGCAAATGAATCGCAGTGACTAGATGAAAAGATAATGATTGAATTTGAATAAATAGTAACACACATGCAATACAACACAGAAAGTTTTTATACAATACTATACTATAGTAAGGCCACTATCTGACGGTCCGGTGGGGAATCGACACAAACCTCATGCGTGATACCGACAGGGAACTGCGCCATACATTTCAATGGGCACTAGCTCAAGACTCGGGGGGGAAGCGGGAGTGGTGCGACGTACTTCTGTTATACCACAAGCGGGACAACAATTCAGTAGCTTCTCGGTAAACACGCCCCCAGTAAATCTATGCACTGAGTTTCGATCGTTTACGCGTCATTCATCCTTTGAATTCAACACGGAGATGGTATGAATTTTCGGCTAATAATGGAGATAAAGAAAAAAGCTCGCCTTTATAACTATAAATTATCAGCATATGCAGTAAAGGGGACAACTGAGATAGTTTGGTGTGCAATAGGAAGACTTCTTATATATGGAGTAACGTGCTTGGAATGTTTTTTTGACATTCGGTACATTTACCGGAATTTGACATTATCTCTAGACAGTTCTCTGGCAGCAATAAATAACCTACAATGAATGTTACGTTCGATGTAGAGGTTGACTTAAAACCTCCTACTTTTTTGTCTCGTTCGAAGGAATAAATAGCATACCAGAGCCTCGTCTTCACTTGATTCACTCGACATTTTTAGATTTTGACTTTGAATCCGATAATATTCAGCGGTAAATGTAACAACAGAAATCTGCAATACCGACAATTTACCGGCGGCAACAAATCACTGCAGACCCGTCAGAGAGTCGATGGAGGATATATCGAGAAACATTTCCTGCATTTTTGCTGCACCCGGTTTTTGACGATTCCCTACCGGACCATCAGAGAGTGGCCTAACTGTCAATGACAGGGCGTTTGGGTGAGGGCACCAGTAAAGGCTCGATCATTGGAACATATTCAAATAATATTTTTTTGACGATTTCTGTGTTTATTAGTTTGTGGTTGCGTATTGTAAATTTTTGTGGCAAAATATCTATAACTGAGTTGACCAAAGGTGGAAAAGAGTGCTGGATTTTGCAATTAGTCTTTGTTCAAGTTACGAGTAAGGATAGTTTTAAAAATAATTTGTCAAACGTCAAATGCTCTCATTAAATTGTAAAATGAATTACTGTTTTCAGTTAGAGGAAGCTTGATAATAATTAGGATGGGGCTCAGCAGCATCAAATTATATAAAACGTCTAAATATAAATCAGATATGCATCATAAATACCATTTTAAAGGTTTTAAAGGACGTCAACAACGGATATCTGTAAATACTTCGACGTTCCAAGTGCACAAAAAATCTTTGACAAAAATTTGAGGCCGGTATATGAATATATAGTGCCTTTTCATTCTTCCAGTGCGATCAAAGAATGCTTTCTGGACACTATTTAGTATTTAATATTTAGTAGTTACGTTCCTTGTAGGATTTTACTAATGAAGATAAACACTACCAATAACAAAAACGGTGATTTACTTAAAAACACACCTATTTACCGATGGAATGAGTTCTGTGTGCGGCTCGCAAACGTATTCATCCATCATGTTGATGAATAGCACCGGTTCCGTAAATTTGTTAAGTTATACTCTAGACAATTATTTCTATAGTATTACCTCTCTCGTACTTCACGGGAATACTGTGACAGGATTGACATTAACTAAGGGTTTGAGTTGTCACTGTAAAAAGAAGTGGTTAGTAAAGCTTCAATTTTCTTTCAGAATCGAGTTGAAATATCAAATTTAAGTAGAAATATCAAAGAACCGATAGAATCTTATGGCTAGAATCAGAATATTCAGCTTAAACAGTTCTACCCCAATGGTGGAAAGTGCCTAAGAAAAGAAAGTTGATGGAAAATGTTCAAAATCCGAAAATTTCCTTTCGGAATTCGAAATTTTCCTATCAAAACGAGTTCACATGTATGATTTGAGTATGCATTCGAAACAATCGAGAGAATTGTTTGGCTAGAGAATCAGAGACACCAGCATGAACAGTTGGATCCCAACCACGCAAAATACTCATGAAATACAAAAAAATTGGGGAATATTTGAATTCCGAAAATTTTCCTATCAAAACGAGTACACAAGTATAATTTAAGAATGGATCCGAAAAAATCGAGAGTATAGCTAGAACCTGAGATGTCAGCTAAAACAGTTTAACCCCAACGGTGCAAACTCCTCATAAAATAGAAATTTCTGGAAAATGTTCGAATTTTGAAATTTTTCCCTCTAAAATAAGTTCACAGGTTTGATTCTAGTATGAGTAATAAAAAAATGGAGAGAATCGTATGGCTAGAACCGGAGATTTAAGCCCGAACATTTCGAACCCAACGGCACAAAATGCTCAAGAATGTTTTTTTTTGAAAAATTTAAGTTGAGTCGAAGAATGTTCTATTTCTGAAAAATTTCCTTACGAAACAAATTCACAAGTATAATTTGAGAATGAATCCGAAGAAATCGAGATAATCGTGTGGTTGGAACTGAAGACTTCAGCTTAAAAAGCTGAAACCCAGCGGTGCAAACTGCTCATGATAAATAAATATTTAAAAAATATTCTAGTTATGAAAATTATCTTCCAGAAACGAGTTCAAATGAATATTTAAGAATAAATCTGAAAACATCAAGAGAATCGTATGGCTAGAACCGGAGATTTAGGCCCGAACATTTCGAACCCAACGGCGCAAAATGCTCAACAATTTTTTTTTTTGAAAAATGTAAGTTGAGTCGAAGAATACTCGATTTAAGAAAAATTTCCTTACGAAACGAATTCACAAGTATAATTTGAGAATGAATCCGAAAAAATCGAGAGAATCGTATGGCTAGAACCGGATATTTCAGCTTAAACAGTTGAACCCCAACGGTGCAAACTGCTCATAGAAAGGATATATTTTGAAAAATTTTCTAGTTTTGAAAATTATCTTCAAGAAACGAGGTCAAAGCAATAATTAAGAATAAATCCGAAAGCATTGAGAGAATCGTTTGGCTAGAACCGGAGATATCAGCTTAAACAGTGAACCCCAACGGTGCAAACTGCTCTTGAAAAGAAATATTTTGAAAAATTTTCTAGTTATGAAAATTATCTTCCAGAAACGAGGTCAGAGCAATAATTAAGAATAAATCTGAAAACATCAAGAGAATCGTATGGATAGAACCGGAGATTTAAGCCCGATACTTTCGAACCCAACGGCGTAAAATGCTCAAAAACTTTTTTCGAAAACATCGAGAGAATCGTTTTGCTAGAACCGGAGATTTCAGCTTAAACAGTTGAACCACAACGGTACAAACTGCTCATTAAAAAAAAAATTGGAAAATGTTCGAATTTTGAAAATTTTCTGTCAGAAATGAGTTCACAGTTTTGATTCTTGTATAAGTTATAAAAAAATTGAGAGAATCGTATGGCTAGAACCGGAGATATCAACTTAAACAGTTGAATCCCAACGGTGCAAACTGCTCATGAAAAGAAATATTTAGAAAAATTTTCTAGTTATGAAAATTATCTTCCAGAAACGAGTCCACCTGAATATTAAAGAATAAATCTGAAAACATCAAGAGAATCGTATGGCTAGAGAACCGGAGATTTAAGCCCGATACTTTCGAACCCAAAGGCGTAAAATGCTCAAAAACTTTTTTCGAAAACATCGAGGGAATCGTTTTGCTAGAACCGGAGATTTCAGCTTAAACAGTTGAACCACAACGGTGCAAACTGCTCTTAGAAAAGAAATATTTTGAAAAATTTTCTAGTTTTGAAAATTATCTTCCAGAAACGAGTCCACATGAATATTTAAGAATATATCTGAAAAAATCGAGAGAATCGTATGGCTAGAACTGGAGATTTCAGCTTAAACAGTTGAACCCCAACGGTACAAACTGCTCATTAAAATTTATTTTTTTCGAAAAGGTTCGAATTTTGAAAATTTTCTTTCAGAAATGAGTTCACAGTTTTGATTCTTGTATAAGTTATAAAAAATTGAGAGAATCGTATGGCTAGAACCGGAGATATCAACTTAAACAGTTGAATCCCAACGGTGCAAACTGCTCATGAAAAAGAAATATTTAGAAAAATTTTCTAGTTATGAAAATTATCTTCCAGAAACGAGTCCACATGAATATTAAAGAATAAATCTGAAAACATCAAGAGAATCGTATGGCTAGAACCGTACATTTAGGCCCGAACATTTCGAACCCAACGGCGCAATAGCGTCAACAATTTTTTTCTTGAAAAATATAAGTTGAGTAGAAGTTTATTCGATTTTTGAAAAATTGCCTTACGAGACGAATTCACAAGTATAATTTGAGAATGAATCCGAAAAAATCGAGAGAATCGTATGGCTAGAACCGGAGATTTCAGCTTAAGCAATTGAACCTCAACGTTTCAAACTACTCATGAAATTTAAATATTTTGAAAAATTTTCTAGTTATGAAAATTATCTTCCAGAAACGAGGTCACAGCAATAATTAAGAATAAATCTGAAAACATCAAGAGAATCGTATGGCTAGAGAACCGGAGATTTAAGCCCGATACTTTCGAACCCAAAGGCGTAAAATGCTCAAAAACTTTTTTCGAAAACATCGAAGGAATCATTTTGCTAGAACCGGAGATTTCAGCTTAAACAGGTGAACCACAACGGTACAAACTGCTCATTAAAAAAAAAAAAATTGGAAAATGTTCGAATTTTGAACATTTTCTCTCAGAAATGAGTTCACAGTTTTGATTCTTGTATAAGTTATAAAAAAATTGAGAGAATCGTATGGCTAGAACCGGAGATATCAACTTAAACAGTTGAACCCCAACGGTGCAAATTGCTCATGAAAAGGAAATATTTTGAAAAATTTTCTAGTTTTAAAATTATCTTCCAGAAACGAGTCCACATGAATATTTAAGAATAAATCTGAAAACATCAAGAGAATCGTATGGCTAGAGAACCGGAGATTTAAGCCAGATACTTTCGAACCCAAAGGCGTAAAATGCTCAAAAACTTTTTTCGAAAACATCGAAGGAATCATTTTGCTAGAACCGGAGATTTCAGCTTAAACAGGTGAACCACAACGGTACAAACTGCTCATTAAAAAAAAAAAATTGAAAAATGTTCGAATTTTGAACATTTTCTCTCAGAAATGAGTTCACAGTTTTGATTCTTGTATAAGTTATAAAAAAATTGAGAGAATCGTATGGCTAGAACCGGAGATATCAACTTAAACAGTTGAACCCCAACGGTGCAAATTGCTCATGAAAAGGAAATATTTTGAAAAATTTTCTAGTTTTAAAATTATCTTCCAGAAACGAGTCCACATGAATATTTAAGAATAAATCTGAAAACATCAAGAGAATCGTATGGCTAGAACCGGAGATTTAGGCCCTAACATTTCGAACCCAACGGCGCAAAATGCTCAAATATTGTTTTTGAAAAATATAAGTTGAGTAGAAGAATATTCGATTTCTGAAAAATATCCCAACGAAACGAATTCACAAGTTTAAATTGAGAATAAATCGAAAAAATCGAGAGAATCTTATGGCTAGAACCAGAGATATCAACTTAAACAGTTGAACCCCAACGGTGCAAACTGCTCTTGAAAGGAAATATTTTGAAAAATTCTCTAGTTATGAAAAATTATCTTCCAGAAACGAGGTCACAGCAATAATTAAGAATAAATCTGAAAACATCAAGAGAATCGTATGGATAGAACCGGAGATTTAAGCCCGATACTTTCGAACCCAACGGCGTAAAATGCTCAAAAACTTTTTTCGAAAACATCGAGAGAATCGTTTTGCTAGAACCGGAGATTTCAGCTTAAACAGTTGAACCACAACGGTACAAACTGCTCATTAAAAAAAAAAAATTGGAAAATGTTCGAATTTTGAACATTTTCTCTCAGAAATGAGTTCACAGTTTTGATTATTGTATAAGTTATAAAAAAATTGAGAGAATCGTATGGCTAGAACCGGAGATATCAACTTAAACAGTTGAACCCCAACGGTGCAAATTGCTCATGAAAAGGAAATATTTTGAAAAATTTTCTAGTTTTAAAATTATCTTCCAGAAACGAGTCCACATGAATATTTAAGAATAAATCTGAAAACATCAAGAGAATCGTATGGCTAGAACCGGAGATTTAGGCCCTAACATTTCGAACCCAACGGCGCAAAATGCTCAAATATTGTTTTTGAAAAATATAAGTTGAGTAGAAGAATATTCGATTTCTGAAAAATATCCCAACGAAACGAATTCACAAGTTTAAATTGAGAATAAATCCGAAAAAATCGAGAGAATCTTATGGCTAGAACCAGAGATATCAACTTAAACAGTTGAACCCCAACGGTGCAAACTGCTCTTGAAAGGAAATATTTTGAAAAATTTTCTAGTTATGAAAATTATCTTCCAGAAACGAGGTCACAGCAATAATTAAGAATAAATCTGAAAACATCAAGAGAATCGTATGGATAGAACCGGAGATTTAAGCCCGATACTTTCTAACCCAACGGCGTAAAATGCTCAAAAACTTTTTTCGAAAACATCGAGAGAATCGTTTTGCTAGAACCGGAGATTTCAGCTTAAACAGTTGAACCACAACGGTACAAACTGCTCATTAAAAAAAAAATTGGAAAATGTTCGAATTTTGAACATTTTCTCTCAGAAATGAGTTCACAGTTTTGATTATTGTATAAGTTATAAAAAAATTGAGAGAATCGTATGGCTAGAACCGGAGATATCAACTTAAACAGTTGAACCCCAACGGTGCAAATTGCTCATGAAAAGGAAATATTTTGAAAAATTTTCTAGTTTTAAAATTATCTTCCAGAAACGAGTCCACATGAATATTTAAGAATAAATCTGAAAACATCAAGAGAATCGTATGGCTAGAACCGGAGATTTAGGCCCTAACATTTCGAACCCAACGGCGCAAAATGCTCAAATATTGTTTTTGAAAAATATAAGTTGAGTAGAAGAATATTCGATTTCTGAAAAATATCCCAACGAAACGAATTCACAAGTTTAAATTGAGAATAAATCCGAAAAAATCGAGAGAATCTTATGGCTAGAACCAGAGATATCAACTTAAACAGTTGAACCCCAACGGTGCAAACTGCTCTTGAAAGGAAATATTTTGAAAAATTTTCTAGTTATGAAAATTATCTTCCAGAAACGAGGTCACAGCAATAATTAAGAATAAATCTGAAAACATCAAGAGAATCGTATGGATAGAACCGGAGATTTAAGCCCGATACTTTCGAACCCAACGGCGTAAAATGCTCAAAAACTTTTTTCGAAAACATCGAGAGAATCGTTTTGCTAGAACCGGAGATTTCAGCTTAAACAGTTGAACCACAACGGTACAAACTGCTCATTAAAAAAAAAAAATTGGAAAATGTTCGAATTTTGAACATTTTCTCTCAGAAATGAGTTCACAGTTTTGATTCTTGTATAAGTTATAAAAAAATTGAGAGAATCGTATGGCTAGAACCGGAGATATCAACTTAAACAGTTGAACCCCAACGGTGCAAATTGCTCATGAAAAGGAAATATTTTGAAAAATTTTCTAGTTTTAAAATTATCTTCCAGAAACGAGTCCACATGAATATTTAAGAATAAATCTGAAAACATCAAGAGAATCGTATGGCTAGAACCGGAGATTTAGGCCCTAACATTTCGAACCCAACGGCGCAAAATGCTCAAATATTGTTTTTGAAAAATATAAGTTGAGTAGAAGAATATTCGATTTCTGAAAAATATCCCAACGAAACGAATTCACAAGTTTAAATTGAGAATAAATCCGAAAAAAATCGAGAGAATCTTATGGCTAGAACCAGAGATATCAACTTAAACAGTTGAACCCCAACGGTGCAAACTGCTCTTGAAAGGAAATATTTTGAAAAATTTTCTAGTTATGAAAATTATCTTCCAGAAACGAGGTCACAGCAATAATTAAGAATAAATCTGAAAACATCAAGAGAATCGTATGGATAGAACCGGAGATTTAAGCCCGATACTTTCTAACCCAACGGCGTAAAATGCTCAAAAACTTTTTTCGAAAACATCGAGAGAATCGTTTTGCTAGAACCGGAGATTTCAGCTTAAACAGTTGAACCACAACGGTACAAACTGCTCATTAAAAAAAAAATTGGAAAATGTTCGAATTTTGAAAATTTTCTGTCAGAAATGAGTTCACAGTTTTGATTCTTGTATAAGTTATAAAAAAATTGAGAGAATCGTATGGCTAGAACCGGAGATATCAACTTAAACAGTTGAATCCCAACGGTGCAAACTGCTCATGAAAAAGAAATATGTAGAAAAATATTCTAGTTATGAAAATTATCTTCAAGAAACGAGGTCAAAGCAATAATTAAGAATAATTCCGAAAGCATCGAGAGAATCTTATGGCTAGAACCGGAGATTTCAGCTTAAACAGTGAACCCCAACGGTGCAAACTGCTCTTGAAAAGAAATATTTTAAAAATTTTTATAGTTTTCAAAATGATCTTCGAGAAACGAGGTCGCAGCAATAATTAAAAATAAATCCGAAAGCATCGAGAGAATCGTATGGCTAGAACCGGAGATTTAGGCCCGAATATTTCGAACCCAACGGCGCAAAATGCTCAACAATTTTTTTTTTTTGAAATATATAAGTTGAGTCGAAGATTATTCGATTTTTGAAAAATTGCCTTACGAGACGAATTCACAAGTATAATTTGAGAATGAATCCGAAAAAATCGAGAGAATCGTATGGCTAGAACCGGAGATTTCAGCTTAAGCAATTGAACCTCAACGTTTCAAACTACTCATGAAATTTAAATATTTTGAAAAATTTTCTAGTTATGAAAATTATCTTCCAGAAACGAGGTCACAGCAATAATTAAGAATAAATCTGAAAACATCAAGAGAATCGTATGGCTAGAGAACCGGAGATTTAAGCCAGATACTTTCGAACCCAAAGGCGTAAAATGCTCAAAAACTTTTTTCGAAAACATCGAAGGAATCATTTTGCTAGAACCGGAGATTTCAGCTTAAACAGGTGAACCACAACGGTACAAACTGCTCATTAAAAAAAAAAAATTGAAAAATGTTCGAATTTTGAACATTTTCTCTCAGAAATGAGTTCACAGTTTTGATTCTTGTATAAGTTATAAAAAAATTGAGAGAATCGTTTGCTAGAACCGGAGATATCAACTTAAACAGTTGAACCCAACGGTGCAAACTGCTCATGAAAAGAAATATTTTGAAAAATTTTCTAGTTTTGAAAATTATCTTCCAGAAACGAGTCCACCTGAATATTAAAGAATAAATCTGAAAACATCAAGAGAATCGTATGGCTAGAGAACCGGAGATTTAAGCCCGATACTTTCGAACCCAAAGGCGTAAAATGCTCAAAAACTTTTTTCGAAAACATCGAGGGAATCGTTTTGCTAGAACCGGAGATTTCAGCTTAAACAGTTGAACCACAACGGTGCAAACTGCTCTTAGAAAAGAAATATTTTGAAAAATTTTCTAGTTTTGAAAATTATCTTCCAGAAACGAGTCCACATGAATATTTAAGAATATATCTGAAAAAATCGAGAGAATCGTATGGCTAGAACTGGAGATTTCAGCTTAAACAGTTGAACCCCAACGGTACAAACTGCTCATTAAAATTTATTTTTTTCGAAAAGGTTCGAATTTTGAAAATTTTCTTTCAGAAATGAGTTCACAGTTTTGATTCTTGTATAAGTTATAAAAAATTGAGAGAATCGTATGGCTAGAACCGGAGATATCAACTTAAACAGTTGAATCCCAACGGTGCAAACTGCTCATGAAAAAGAAATATTTAGAAAAATTTTCTAGTTATGAAAATTATCTTCCAGAAACGAGTCCACATGAATATTAAAGAATAAATCTGAAAACATCAAGAGAATCGTATGGCTAGAACCGTACATTTAGGCCCGAACATTTCGAACCCAACGGCGCAATAGCGTCAACAATTTTTTTCTTGAAAAATATAAGTTGAGTAGAAGTTTATTCGATTTTTGAAAAATTGCCTTACGAGACGAATTCACAAGTATAATTTGAGAATGAATCCGAAAAAATCGAGAGAATCGTATGGCTAGAACCGGAGATTTCAGCTTAAGCAATTGAACCTCAACGTTTCAAACTACTCATGAAATTTAAATATTTTGAAAAATTTTCTAGTTATGAAAATTATCTTCCAGAAACGAGGTCACAGCAATAATTAAGAATAAATCTGAAAACATCAAGAGAATCGTATGGCTAGAGAACCGGAGATTTAAGCCCGATACTTTCGAACCCAAAGGCGTAAAATGCTCAAAAACTTTTTTCGAAAACATCGAAGGAATCATTTTGCTAGAACCGGAGATTTCAGCTTAAACAGGTGAACCACAACGGTACAAACTGCTCATTAAAAAAAAAAAAATTGGAAAATGTTCGAATTTTGAACATTTTCTCTCAGAAATGAGTTCACAGTTTTGATTCTTGTATAAGTTATAAAAAAATTGAGAGAATCGTATGGCTAGAACCGGAGATATCAACTTAAACAGTTGAACCCCAACGGTGCAAATTGCTCATGAAAAGGAAATATTTTGAAAAATTTTCTAGTTTTAAAATTATCTTCCAGAAACGAGTCCACATGAATATTTAAGAATAAATCTGAAAACATCAAGAGAATCGTATGGCTAGAGAACCGGAGATTTAAGCCAGATACTTTCGAACCCAAAGGCGTAAAATGCTCAAAAACTTTTTTCGAAAACATCGAAGGAATCATTTTGCTAGAACCGGAGATTTCAGCTTAAACAGGTGAACCACAACGGTACAAACTGCTCATTAAAAAAAAAAAATTGAAAAATGTTCGAATTTTGAACATTTTCTCTCAGAAATGAGTTCACAGTTTTGATTCTTGTATAAGTTATAAAAAAATTGAGAGAATCGTATGGCTAGAACCGGAGATATCAACTTAAACAGTTGAACCCCAACGGTGCAAATTGCTCATGAAAAGGAAATATTTTGAAAAATTTTCTAGTTTTAAAATTATCTTCCAGAAACGAGTCCACATGAATATTTAAGAATAAATCTGAAAACATCAAGAGAATCGTATGGCTAGAACCGGAGATTTAGGCCCTAACATTTCACGGCGCAAAATGCTCAAATATTGTTTTGAAAAATATAAGTTGAGTAGAAGAATATTCGATTTCTGAAAAATATCCAACGAACATTCACAAGTTTAAATTGAGAATAAATCCGAAAAAATCGAGAATCTTATGGCTAGAACCAGAGATATCAACCCAAACAGTTGAACCCCAACGGTACAAACTGCTCTTGAAAGGAAATATTTTGAAAATTTTCTAGTTAGAGAAAATTATCTTCCAGAAACGAGGTCACAGCAATAATTAAGAATAAATCTGAAAACATCAAGAGAATCGTATGGATAGAACCGGAGATTTAAGCCCGATACTTTCGAACCCAACGGCGTAAAATGCTCAAAAACTTTTTTCGAAAACATCGAGAGAATCGTTTTGCTAGAACCGGAGATTTCAGCTTAAACAGTTGAACCACAACGGTACAAACTGCTCATTAAAAAAAAAAAATTGGAAAATGTTCGAATTTTGAACATTTTCTCTCAGAAATGAGTTCACAGTTTTGATTCTTGTATAAGTTATAAAAAAATTGAGAGAATCGTATGGCTAGAACCGGAGATATCAACTTAAACAGTTGAACCCCAACGGTGCAAATTGCTCATGAAAAGGAAATATTTTGAAAAATTTTCTAGTTTTAAAATTATCTTCCAGAAACGAGTCCACATGAATATTTAAGAATAAATCTGAAAACATCAAGAGAATCGTATGGCTAGAACCGGAGATTTAGGCCCTAACATTTCGAACCCAACGGCGCAAAATGCTCAAATATTGTTTTTGAAAAATATAAGTTGAGTAGAAGAATATTCGATTTCTGAAAAATATCCCAACGAAACGAATTCACAAGTTTAAATTGAGAATAAATCCGAAAAAAATCGAGAGAATCTTATGGCTAGAACCAGAGATATCAACTTAAACAGTTGAACCCCAACGGTGCAAACTGCTCTTGAAAGGAAATATTTTGAAAAATTTTCTAGTTATGAAAATTATCTTCCAGAAACGAGGTCACAGCAATAATTAAGAATAAATCTGAAAACATCAAGAGAATCGTATGGATAGAACCGGAGATTTAAGCCCGATACTTTCGAACCCAACGGCGTAAAATGCTCAAAAACTTTTTTCGAAAACATCGAGAGAATCGTTTTGCTAGAACCGGAGATTTCAGCTTAAACAGTTGAACCACAACGGTACAAACTGCTCATTAAAAAAAAAATTGGAAAATGTTCGAATTTTGAAAATTTTCTGTCAGAAATGAGTTCACAGTTTTGATTCTTGTATAAGTTATAAAAAAATTGAGAGAATCGTATGGCTAGAACCGGAGATATCAACTTAAACAGTTGAATCAACAAAGCTCATATTTAGAAAAATATTCTAGTTATGAAAATTATCTTCAAGAAACGAGGTCAAAGCAATAATTAAGAATAATTCCGAAAGCATCGAGAGAATCTTATGGCTAGAACCGGAGATTTCAGCTTAAACAGTGAACCCCAACGGTGCAAACTGCTCTTGAAAAGAAATATTTTAAAAATTTTTATAGTTTTCAAAATGATCTTCGAGAAACGAGGTCGCAGCAATAATTAAAAATAAATCCGAAAGCATCGAGAGAATCGTATGGCTAGAACCGGAGATTTAGGCCCGAATATTTCGAACCCAACGGCGCAAAATGCTCAACAATTTTTTTTTTTTGAAATATATAAGTTGAGTCGAAGATTATTCGATTTTTGAAAAATTGCCTTACGAGACGAATTCACAAGTATAATTTGAGAATGAATCCGAAAAAATCGAGAGAATCGTATGGCTAGAACCGGAGATTTCAGCTTAAGCAATTGAACCTCAACGTTTCAAACTACTCATGAAATTTAAATATTTTGAAAAATTTTCTAGTTATGAAAATTATCTTCCAGAAACGAGGTCACAGCAATAATTAAGAATAAATCTGAAAACATCAAGAGAATCGTATGGCTAGAGAACCGGAGATTTAAGCCAGATACTTTCGAACCCAAAGGCGTAAAATGCTCAAAAACTTTTTTCGAAAACATCGAAGGAATCATTTTGCTAGAACCGGAGATTTCAGCTTAAACAGGTGAACCACAACGGTACAAACTGCTCATTAAAAAAAAAATTGGAAAATGTTCGAATTTTGAACATTTTCTCTCAGAAATGAGTTCACAGTTTTGATTCTTGTATAAGTTATAAAAAAATTGAGAGAATCGTTTAGCTAGAACCGGAGATATCAACTTAAACAGTTGAACTCCAACGGTGCAAACTGCTCATGAAATTGAAATATTTTGAAAAATTTTCTAATTATGAAAATTATCTTCCAGAAACGAGTCCACATGAATATTTAAGAATAAATCTGAAAACATCTAGAGAATCGTATGGGTAGAACCGGAGATTTAAGCCCGAACATTTCGAACCCAACGGCGCAAAATGCTCAAGAAAATTTTTCTTTGAAAAATTTAAGTTGAGTCGAAGAATATTCGATTTCTGAAAAATTTCGTAAATAAACGAATTCACAAATATAATTTGAGAATGAATCCGAAAAAATCGAGAGAATCGTATGGCTAGAACCGGAGATTTCAGCTTAAACAGTTGAACCTCAACGTTTCAAACTACTCATGAAATTGAAATATTTTGAAAAATTTTCTAGTTATGAAAATTATCTTCCAGAAACGAGTCCACATGAATATTTAAGAATAAATCTGAAAACATCAAGAGAATCGTACTGCTAGAACCGGAGATTTAAGCCCGATCGTTTCGAACCCAACTGCTCAAAATGCAAAACAATTTTTTTTTTGAAAAATTTGAATTGAGTCTAAGATTATTCGATTTCTGAAAAATTTCCTAAAGAAACGAATTCAAAAGTATAATTAGAGAATAAATCCGAAAAAGTTGAGTGAATCGTATGGCTAGAACCGGAGATATCAACTTAAACAGTTGAACCCCAAGGGTTCAAACTACTCAAGAAAAAAAAAATTTGAAAAATTTTCTAGTTTTGAAAATTATCCTCCAGAAACGAGGTCGCAGCAATAATTAAAAATAAATCCGAAAGCACCGAGAGAATCGTATGGCTGGAACTGGAGATTTCAGCTTAAACAGTCGAACCTCAAGGGTGCAAACTGCTCACGAAAAGGAAACATTTTGAAAATTTTTCTAGTTATGAAAATTATCTCCCTGAAACGAGTTCACATGAATATTTAAGAATAAAACTGATAACATAAAGAGAATCGTATGGCTAGAACCGGAGATTTAGGCCCGAACATTTCGGACCCAACGGCGCAAAATGCTCAACAATTTTTTTTTTGAAATATATAAGTTGAGTCGAAGATTATTCGATTTTTGAAAAATTGCCTTACGAGACGAATTCACAAGTATAATTTGAGAATGAATCCGAAAAAATCGAGAGAATCGTATGTCTAGAACCGGAGATTTCAACTTAAACAGTTGAACCTCAACGTTTCAAACTACTCATGAAATTGAAATATTTTGAAAAATTTTCTAGTTATGAAAATTATCTTCCAGAAACGAGTCCACATGAATATTTAAGAATAAATCTGAAAACATCAAGAGAATCGTACTGCTAGAACCGGAGATTTAAGCCCGATCGTTTCGAACCCAACTGCTCAAAATGCAAAACAATTTATTTTTTTGAAAAATTTGAGTTGAGTCGAAGATTATTCGATTTCTGAAAAATTTCCTAAAGAAACGAATTCAAAAGTATAATTAGAGAATAAATCCGAAAAAGTTGAGTGAATCGTATGGCTAGAACCGGAGATATCAACTTAAACAGTTGAACCCCAAGGGTTCAAACTACTCAAGAAAAAAAAATTCGAATTTTGAACATTTTCTCTCAGAAATGAGTTCACAGTTTTGATTCTTGTATAAGTTATAAAAAAATTGAGAGAATCGTATGGCTAGAACTGGAGATTTCAGCTTAAACAGTTGAACCCCAACGGTACAAACTGCTCATTAAATGTAAATATTTGGAAAATGTTCGAATTTTGAAAAGTTTCCATCAGAAATGAATTCACAGGTTTTATTACCGCATGAAAAATAAAAAAAATTGAGAGAATCGTATGACCAGAACCGGAGATTTCAGCTTAAACAGTTCAACCCCAACGGTGCAAAAGTAAATATTTTGAAAAATTTTCTATTTATGAAAATTATCTTCCAGAAACGAGTCCACATGAATATTTAAGAATAAATCTGTGAACATCAAGAGAATCGTACTGCTAGAACCGGAGATTTAAGCCCGAATATTTCGAACCCAACTGCTCAAAATGCTCAACAATTTTTTTTTTTTTTGAAAAATTTAAGTTGAGTCGAAGAATATTCGATTTCTGAAAAATTTCCTAACGAAACGAATTCAGAAGTATAATTTAAGAATGAATCCGAAAAAATTGAGAGAATCGTATGACCAGAACCGGAGATTTCAGCTTAAACAGTTCAACCCCAAAGGTGCAAAATGAAATATTTTTAAAAATTTTCTAGTTATGAAAATTATCTTTCTGAAACGACTCCACATGTATATTTAAGAATAATTCTGAAAACATCAAGACAATCGTATGGCTAGAACCGGAGATTTCAGGTTAAACTCTTGAACCACAACGGTACAAACTGCTCATTAAATAGAAATTTTTGGAAAATGTTCAAACTTTGAATTTTTTTTCTCAGAAATGAGTTCACAGATTTGATTCTTGTATGAGTAATAAAAAAAATTAATCGTATGGCTAGAACCGGAGATTTCACCTTAAACGGTTGAACCCCAACGGTGCAAACTGCTCATGAACTAGAAATTTTTGGATAATGTTCGAATTTTGAAAATTTTCTCTCATAAATCAGTTCACAGGTTTGATTCTATTATGAATATTAAAAAAAATGGATAGAATCGTATGGCTAGAACCGGAGATTTCACCTTAAACGGTTGAACCCCAACGGTGCAAACTGCTCATGAACTAGAAATTTTTGGATAATGTTCGAATTTTGAAAATTTTCTCTCATAAATCAGTTCACAGGTTTGATTCTATTATGAATATTAAAAAAAATGGATAGAATCGTATGGCTAGAACCGGAGATTTCACCTTAAACGGTTGAACCCCAACGGTGCAAACTGCTCATGAACTAGAAATTTTTGGATAATGTTCGAATTTTGAAAATTTTCTCTCATAAATCAGTTCACAGGTTTGATTCTATTATGAATATTAAAAAAAATGGATAGAATCGTATGGCTAGAACCGGAGATTTCAGCTTAAACAGTCGAACCCCAATGGTGCAAACTGCTCATTAAATAGAAATTACCTTTGGAATATTTGTATTTTGAATATTTTCTTTCAGAATTAACTTCGGATAGCAAATTTGCGTGGGAATCAAAAAAAAATTTGAGTCGTAATGCTAAAACCGGAGATTTCAGCTTGAACACTTCGACCGCAACGGTGCAAAGGACTCACTAAATGGGTATTTTTTAAAAAATGGTTTTTCCTTCAGAATCGAGAATTTGATTAAGAATCCAAAATAATTGATAGAGTCGTATTAACAGGTCAACCCGTATGAATCAGATTGAACAGTTCAACCCCAAAGATGCAAAGTGCTTACGATACAGGATTTATATGAAAAATGTTTGATTTTTTAAATATTTCTATCAGACACGAGTTTAGAGATTTGATTTGAGTATGAATCTCAAGAATTCGAGAGAATCGTTTTTCCAGAACCGCAGATTTCAGCTAAAACAGTTCAACCACAACTGTGGAAAGTGCTCACAAAATGGGTTGTTTTTGAAAAATATTCTTTTTTTTTTAAAATTTTAATAAGATTTGAATTTTCTGTAACCGTGTCGAATCCATAGAACTGAAGATCTCATAGAAAACAGTTCCGACCCAACAATTCCGAGTGCTCACATAAAATCTCCCTGAAATGTGGCTCTGTGCCCTCTGGTTAGAAAAAAGCGGTCATTCTCCTATACCTAAGAAAGGTGACCGCTTCAACCCGGCCAACTACCGCCCCATAGCGATCACATCAGTTCTGTCCAAGGTGATGGAACGTGTGATCAACGACAAACTGCTCACATACCTCGAAAAGAATAAAATTATTAAATAATTAATTTAGTCAGTACGGATTCCGGCGGAAACGCTCATGCGGTGATCTTCTCGCGTATGTGACACATGTTTGGGGACAGTGTCTGGACCGTTATGGTGAGATTCAAACGGTCACACTGGACATTTCTAAGGCCTTTGACCAGGTTTGGCACCGAGGACTTGCCAACAAACTGCCTTCTTACAGACTTCCCGTTTCCTTGTGTACGTGAATTGCTGACTGTTGCTGATGGTTTCATCTCTTCCTCGCATTCAATAAATGCTGGCGTCTCACAAGGATCTTAACCTCTTAACATGTGCACCAATCCATTGTTACGCGGATGACAGTGCAGTCCGTGATAGCTTTTTGTTTGACAAGTCCCCAAAGGGCACACAAACTCCCAACGGCTCGGAGGGCTTTGAAGCAGAGAATGGACGGCTACCTCGAGAGGGTCTCCTCTTGGGGTAAGAATAACCTCGTAGAATTTAATGTTTCAAAGACCCAATCATGTCTGATTACGTCTAAAAGGGATCGAAATGGCAATCTATTCTCCTTTAATGGAAACAAGCTTCCCAACAAGCCCTCTATTGATATGCTTGGTGTAACCGTAAGTGAGCAGAAATGTTGTTATGGGGGTATGTTATGAGGCTGACGGTAGTGGGGAAGGGAAGGATATGGGGTAGAGCAAGGTGGGAAAGTACCTGGCTATTCAGATTTGGTCTTCTCCTCCCCACTACCCTCAGCCTCACAACATCCCAATTGGGGATGCTATACTCCCAGGGACGTATTGCAAGCTGTTGAGACTCTTGTGCAGTATTCACATAAAAAAATCATACATCATGTCATATAAATATATTCTTCCGTTATTCTGACTCTTAACATGGCCCGACTAGAGAATTTGATTCACTTGATCGTTTCATGTCTTTCTCGGGCTTCCCTGGCTTCTTCCGTCATTCACTTGGTGTTTTTTTTAAATTGCCGTTTTTTTTGTGCCGTTCCTGCCAAGGTCAATGATAAATAGCTTAGGTCGGGTTGTTTCAATCTATAACCATGATTTGGCAAATTAATATATTGCTAAAACTTCATATTTTTAACCCCGTTTTAACATTTAAAACTAAACATAGCTAAAACACTGCAATGTAATTATTTTTAATGACGGAGCAGAGTTATAAACACGAAGATTTTTCTAAAAAGAAATTTGGATAAACTTTTGCAACAAGTTGGAACAATCCTACCTAAATATAACTTGGGCTGCGACGTGCGCTCGTCACAATGGTTACTGTCCGCGTGAGTCTTACATGTGTCTGCCGATGCTAACAAACTCAACAAAAGGGGCCTTTCGTCGACTTCGTGCAAATATTTACGCATGAAACTAAATGCTCCATTTCTGTTACAGTTGCCTATTTACCCATTTTTTCGCTGGCTTGCGATGGCGAACAATGCTATGCTACAATAGTCAGAACGCCCCTCTCACTACACTCCGCTATCTTCGAACGAAATGCACGACTCTCGAACGTATTACAGACTTGCGGATAAGGTGAGCGCACGCGTTCCTCTTAGTGATACCACGGAGAAATATGATTGGAAAAGTAAAATAAAACAATTTACTATTATGAAAAATATACTTTTATTATTCACATAGGTAGTTATTAATCACAAAACTGCATCAAGAAACTAATTAATATTATTCATTTTTCATTGATGAATCTGAAGATTTTTTTAAGGTCCTAGGACATATCGAATGATTTTTAAATAAAAACTGTAAAAAAACATTAATTTTAAATGGCCTTTGCCATTATTGGCCAAACAATCAATTATATTTGTACACAGATTTCAATAAAGAGTTTCACTTTATTCGTATTCGGGTTGTCAAAAGTATGTAACTGGATGTGTCCCAACTTAATTATTAGTTTTACAAAATAATATATGTATAATAGATTGAAAAATAATGAAAAAAAAAAAATTGTTAAAAAACTGTGAATTACTTTTATCGTACAAATTATTATTTTTTTAATAGCAAAAAGGAGAAATCATTATAATAATATTGTCTATCAAAAATATGTAAAGGGAATAATAAAGTAGGGACCGAATGAGTTTCATACTTTTGACTAGCCTGTATTATTTATATAAAGTTTACAAAAATACAATTTTTATTAAAATGCAAACTAAATTAGGGGAACTATTTTTTTTTTAAATATCAACATATCGTATTCCAATCCATTTTTAAAGATAAAGTCTCGAAAAGGTAAAGAAGAAAAAAAATTCTCAAAAATATTATGAAAATGTGTAATTCAAAAATGTTTTCACATATTCAAAAGAACGAGTTGGTTTACTGTTCTGGATTTGAGAAAATATCTAAAAATGAATAGTAAATTTGTCAAAAGTATAATTGAAATTAATTATTTACATAGAAACGCAATTAAGTGAATCCAGTAATTTTTTTGTACTTTTGATAATAATTCATTTTTATGTTTTTTCTGATATTTTACACCGTGCATGCTGAACAAATCGGGTGAGAATTCAACAATGCATGGCTTGATTCAGAATTTTTTTTAAGTATCATGTATTTTCACAAATTTCAACAGATGATGTCAATATAATATGAGCTATATTTCGTCACCCCAAAGGCAAAATGACACTTGCGCAATTTTGACGGTTTGGAGTTGATGAATGTAGGTGTGAAGTTACTTCATCATTTATAAGAAAATTTATATCTGTTAATTTATAAGAAAACTGTATTTCAATCTTTAAGAAGCATGTCATACGAGGTCTAAACATCATTTCAAAATAATGAAAAGCAACCTACACACGATTTTTTACACTCCACAAACAGTTAACATGCGTTATACTTAAAAGTCAATTTTTGCGCAAGTGCCCTTTTGCTTTCGGAACAAAGATTTTAAAGCCAGCTTCAGTACCATTTGATCTATACAATCCATTAGAGTTTATTAATAATTTTGGTCCGACACATGTGACAGCTGCAGTTAAAGCGTTAAAAAAAATAATTTCCCTCAAGGCCTATGTCATCTTTGGAGATGCTGTGTGGAGGGTCTTTTAGAGGATAGGAAGGAGTGAACCTAGGTCTTAAAGAGACCCATGTTGTAGGAGGGAGGAAACACAGAGGCCGGCAAATCATTTCACAGCTGTTGAACACAAGAATGAGTCATAGAAGCAACCTGTTCTCGTGTGACAAATGTCAACCGTGTACAAATGTTGGGCACGCATTTGACGTATTTCCCGACCGTGCACCGGTGCCGAAGGGATCAATGACACTAGTTCCTCAAAACATCTTCCATTGATATATCGGTAGAACAAGGACAGCAGTCCCACCTGACGTCTGTGCTTCAAAGATTGCAATTCGTTTGTTAAGATAATACATATACCCTAATATTTCCAGATTTTCCAGATCTGTGGCCATCCCCTGTTATATTATTGTGCAATTGATGAGGGAAACATTGCAAATAATGCTTGTTTTTCAATAGTAAAAACCTTATTATTTGGACCAGAGCTTCATCAATTTTTTTCAGTACAAATTAATAAATTTCTAATCTAGAAAGTTTCCATATAAGAGTTATATTCATCATCTTCCACATCCGGAGGTGCAGCTTCAATACTGAGTTTCTCCGTCTTCACAGAGGAGACCAAGGGTTTGGCCTTCAGGTCGAAGAAACTGAAGAGCTGGTTGAGGTTGATCACCGAGTACGAGGACTGGGAGAGGGAGTCTTCAACGGACTCTTTCAGGCAGTGGAAGCCGGAAGTTACATGAGGTGGTACTTTTATTTCTGAAAGGCAAGAATATGATAAAAAATAAAAAAAATTCACGGCGGATTATAAAAATGGAAGTTCATTTAAAAATAACATTTTACGTACATATATTTTTTTGAATCCATCCACGAAAATTGAAAAACTTTTAGAAACAATGAAATAATATAATTAAAAGAAATTAAAATCTAAGTTCACTCTCTGACGGTTCGTTAAGGAATAAACATTTCACTCATTACTCTACTGCAGACACTGTGTAGAAAAGTTCCACAATGGACTGCGCTGCAAACCGTTATCTTACTTTAGCGAACTTTACTTTTCTGCACAGAATCTGCAGTAGCGAGTGAAATGTTCATTCGTTACCGGACCGTCACAGAGAGCGGGCTAAGCAATTCGTACAGAGGGTACTAAAAAAATACTATCAAATAAAAAAAAATAGTAATAATATCAAAATTACTCACTTTGTGTATTTTGTTTGTTAAGATCAAACAGATAATGGAAAAAGCTGATTTGATAGTAGAGGTCCTTCTCTGAGTACTCTCTGAACATGACTCCCTTCTCGCACATATTGCAGAGGGGATACCCGCCTGCAAAACACTGAGGCAATCTCGCAGTTCGATTCGTACAAGCGGGATCTTCGCAAATCAACCAATTCTCATAATACTTGGCGTTATAACTCCTTATTTGCTTCGTCAACTGATTCAAAATCGTGGGCAGATATTCAAAAGGTCGTAGACTACATCGTTCATTAGTACATCTTTCTAAAAATGTGACGGTTTCTTTGTCAACTGTTCGGAAAGTTTCTCGCACTTCGTTTTCGGCGAGACATTTATCACTTATGCACTTGAATGAGAAATCGACGCACTGTCGGTATTTCTCTTTTTCATTCTCGAGTTGATAAGTGTCGTCTTCGATTGTTTCCCGTTTGATTGATTGCTTGTATGCGGATGGATCGAGACCTAAACAACTCGCAATCCTCGCCGAATCCATACCTTCAATCGGATCGCAAATACGAGATATAACCGGATGCAATTGGTGTGCTAGGTAATAGTTAACGTCTACTTTCAACTTTTCGTTGTTTTTTAATTCTTCTATGTGATATGCTCTCTGCATTGCTGGGTTGGCAGTACCGTCTTCGCAAATCAAATACGGAACAATGTCTCCTTTTTTAAACTTCCGTCCGCTTTTAGAGTTTAATCTAAGCGCAACTTGAACGTGAGGCTGTCCATTTTTATCGGCATACTCGTTGGCATTTTTGGTTAGCTGTTTTGTAATCGTAAGCATCGAAAGAGGCATTTTATTATCATTCAAATCCTCCTTGAGCTTGATCAAGTGTGTTTGGATGTTTTCAATTCTCTCATCAGCAGATTGTTCGGATAATATTTGATTCAGGATGAATTTACCAGCCTCTGCGGCCAATTGAGACCAATCTCTTCTAACAATGTCGAGACCTTTTAATTCCTGAGTCATGATGAATTCTCCGCTTTTACTTTTGCTCAATAAAACTGCGGCATATTTTTTCTTCTTCAACAAAAGCAAGTATCGGAATACGCCGTCGACATCTAGTTCAATCTGTCTGTATTTCTTATTGATTTCTTTTTTGATCTCATTACCGATTTTAAATACTTGATCATAATCCAGAGAGTTCGTATTTATCATGATACTGTCAGTATCGCCGTAAATGACATCGTAGTTAAGTCTTTGTACTAATTCCTTTGTATTGATAAGGATTTCTCTGCCCTTCAATGTCACGAGGGCGGCTAAGGGTTTAGCGTAGAATCTAGAATATGTGAAGCCTAAACAACCGTACATAGAGTTAGCCGTCAACTTCAGGGCCAACTGTCTTATATTATATTGCATACTGAGTTCGGGAGATAGATTGGGTTGTTTCATCAGTCTTTTAACATCTTTTCTGCTTTCAACTAATTTCCTGATCTGCGTTGGTAGAATACCCGGGTCCACACTGGATTCCGGCAGAACTAAATCATTGATCTCTTCGTCAGTGGAACATGCGGAGTTTCTTTTAATTGTGGTGAAGCAGATATTGTATTCTTGGATGATACTCGGATATAAAGAATTGAAATCCATCAACAAGACGAGACTGTCGTAAAATCCTTTTTTGGGATCCAAAACCAAGCCCCCGGAATACGCAGGCTTCTTACGAGCTGCCGTCTGCTTTTTAGACAAATTTTTGTTTCCACCATTTTCTTCATCATTCCCTTCTCCGGGTTCTTGATCTTTGATTCCCCTTTTACCCATTATCTTATCGGGAACGATGTAATCCTTTTCGTTAAAGGCATGCAACAACAAGAATTCATTACGCTCGGATCTTCCGCCCATCAATGTTCTGGACATGACGTTACCGGCGATTTGAGTGATTTGTAACGCTAGCGGCAACACATTCAGTTCGCACATCATCTTAAGCACGTAAGAAGTATCTTGCATCGTCAACGAGACGAGCTCTAATAGATCTCTACTCGTCTCGTAATATTTGAAGATATCATCTGGAATAATCTCAGTTCTCGAACCTTCTGGAAGTTTTAATACATTCGTACACAAAGTTTCAAGATCAAAGCTTCGCGATCGTATCAATTCCATAGCGGATATTTTTATATCACATACGAGTCTACCTAAGAACGCATCTCTCGCTGCAAACTTCCTCAACGGAACTACGGTTCTTTTTAATCTGCCCAATCGTGACCAGTTGGGAATGTTCTTATCCAGGATGTTACCGATCAATAGATCCTGTTGAAATCCTTGTAGGTCATGGCCCACAACGAGATCTGGATCTATCTTCCAGAACTGGACGAGGAAGTAGTTTAACAGTTCTCTTTCCGACTCACACTTGTTTAGTTTGGTCCCCTTGTACTGAGCCATGGCCTGTTTTAAATCCATGGGCCATATTTCATTGGTTGAACGAGTAAACACTAAAAAAGAACAAATTAAAAGATTACATAAACAATCGAAAAAAAAAAAAGAAATAATAATAAAGTTTATTTAGTATAATAATCTTTTATCTTCTTTTTTTTATAACAAAATAATAAATAATGATATCCTAACTGGGATTTCCCATGCTGAGGATTTCATTTACAAAATATTAAATTACATTATATTAAATTGATGAAAAAAAAATTTTTGTTGGGTGAGGTGTTTTAAGTGCAGTTGAGTGGTTTCGGTGTTAGTCTGTATTTGGTGTTAATATATTTTCTATTTCAGATCTACCTATGTAACGTAACCAGTGTTTTATTTGATTTATAAATTTATTATTGTTGTTGTGATTTTTAAAGGATAGTGGGATTTTGTTGTAGAGTTTGTACGTTTTATAAGAAGTTTTTTGTACAAATGTTGTGTTTGTGGTTCCTTGTTGTATGTGTTTTTAACTGTATGTGATTGTTGTTATTTCTTGTTTTTTGTATTTATGGATGTAAAGTAGTATTGTTTTAGAGTATAATTGTTTTATTGACATAATGATAAGTTTGTTAAATATTTCATCAGTACTAGTTCTTACAGGGACTTTAAGTATAATTTTCATGATGGCTTTTTGTGTAGTTTTTACTACCGCCAAATACTGTAAAATGACAACACCTCCAGGTCCGAACTAACTAACCATCACGCCGTTTCGCCGCAGGGGTAGGTAGAGAGGATGAACCGCCAAACACCTCGATCTTGGCATACACTTCTTGCTTCATTCACATTCATACATCGTCTCATACATTCTCTTCTATTATTCCGACTTCTGACATGGCCCGACTCAAGTATTTGATTTATTTGATCGTGCAATGTCTTCCTCGGGCGTCCCCGGCTTCTTCTTCCATTCACATTCGCGTCATACATTCTTCTTAGACTCCTTTCTTCGTCCATTCGCTCCACATGCCCAAACCATCTAAGCGTCCCTTTCTTAATATTACTCATTACGCTTACATCAGCCTTGCATTCTTTACGAATTTCAATATTTTTCACACAATCATACATGGTTTTACCACACATTCGTTTCAGAGATCTCATTTCTACGGCATTCAGTTTACTTTCATCCTTCCTCTGCCAATTCCATGCGTCACTGCCATACATCAGGGTTGGCATCAGCACTCCATTAACATTGATAAAAGGAAACATGATACACTGGCACCCTCTAGCAGCCCGAGTTGTATGAATTGGTTTTTTTCATAGATTTTAATAGATTTTCTGCGAAATATATTTTTAATAAATTATAGAAATCAAATATTCAAAAAATAAATATTATGTGACCTATATATTATGATTTTACTCCTTTTTTGCTCATGTATATATATATATATTTTTAAAGAGGCTATTACGATTTTATTAACAGTTAAAACCTCGCTGCTCGCGTACTGTCAAAATTGTTTAGTAAGAGAATAAAATATTTATTATAAAAGCAATACGCGGTCCGCTAGACAGTGCGTGAGCAAAAAAAGAGTAAAATCATATGTAGGTTGCCTAACATATAAATTTCGATTTCTATAATTTATGAATAGAAAATCTATTAAAATGTATTAATCCGAGACGCTGTCTAGGTTGCAATTGTGTTCATCAAGAACTTTGTAATCATTATAAAGATAATAGCCAATAATATGGGATTAAAAATGGAGAATAATAATTTTTAATTTTGCCACGGCCGAGAATTGAACCCCGATCAACTCCTCGAAAGACAACTATGCCGACCATTACACCACCAACGCAAGGACGGTGGCATAAATAAATTGTATGTACCTACTGAAAATAAGAATTATGTATTTTTGAATTAGATCTGAAATAATATTTTTTTAATAATTGATTTTAATTATATAATTAGAGTGTTACGTAAAGTTTAAAAAAATTATGTTGTTTAATTATTATTAGCCCTTCGAAGCCTATTTATAGGCAGGTAAAGCGGTCTGATGAATCAAAACATTTTTATTTACCGCAGAAATGCTGATGGAAAGCCGGGTTGGGCGCCGGCTTGTGTATTTCAAAAGCGTTGTTCACCAGACAAGTCAGCATGGCTATTTTGTTCAGCCTGGTTTTGGGATCCATCACCATCCTCGTGTTGATCTGAAACAATCCATTATACACTTAATTCACACTTACGGGAAGCTCGTAAAGCCAATAATAATAGAGGGTTACATTTCGAGTTGTGTTTGTAACTTTAGTTTGGTTCTTCATTCAAATAATTGATTTAGTTGATTGTGCCATGTGTTCCTGGAATGTCCCGGCTCTACTTCACATGTATAAATTATTATATGAAAATCACCATAAGTTTGTTTGTTTGTCCTCGATTTTCTCGAAAATTACTGGACCGATTTCGCTGAAAATAGCACAGTTTGTTTTTATTAGTGGCGGGAAGGTTTAGAAAGTAGTTTGAATGAAATCCAATGTGTAAAACGTTTGCCAACAAAATAACATATTAATTGTTTTTGTAATCATTGAAGAAGATAATATTAACACATCCCAAATGAACCACGAAACCGAAAAAACAACAGATATTAAAAAGATTTCAGTCGCATCTGGGACACGAACCCAGGACCTCTACCTATGCGGGGTAACCGCTTAACCAACTAAGCTAATGAGACCTGTTCAATTTATGCCATTTACACCGATATCATACTTCAAGTTCAAGACTTGTTAATATTATCCTCCATTTTTTATAAATCCCATATTATTGGCTGCTATCCTTATGATGATTGCAAAGTTTCATCCCGAACTCAATTGCAATCGGAACAGAGTTTCGGATATACCTACCCGATTTTATTTATATGAGACATCTATTGACTTATTTTACAAGCCTGGAAAGAAATATTCAATTCATTTATTTTTATAACTTATTGAAGTTTCTAAACCTCATTGTAATATTTAATCATTGAAGAAGATAATATTAACATATCCCAAATGAACCACGAAACCGAAAAAACAAAAGAAATTAAAAAGATTTCAGTCGCATCTGGGACATCTGGGACGCACAAATACGGGGAATTGGAGAATTTATCCTAAGATTGGTCCTGTACGCGGGCAAATTAAAAAAATCGGTTTGTGGGGTTGGTCTTGATGGTATGTGAATGTTTATAAAGTTAATGAGCTCTGGCGAGTCCAGGCCATTATTCATAATTTTAAATAACAAGATCTGATCAAATATTAAGCGTTCATTTTACAGTGACAATTAAATATTTTATGAACTACCTAGATTATTGCTCAGCCCTCTTTATTGATAATTAACTATTTACTAATTTATCTTGGAGATTGCTACACCCCTGTAGATGTTCTAATTTAATAAGAGCCTTAAATATTTGTGTCAGACGTCATCACCTCCTCCGCGATGTTTGGCGCGGAGATAATTTTATTTATTTTATTAACATAATTATATTGTGGCACTTGTACGGGGCCGGGACCAAGCGGAAAATAAATGTTTGATGTTCGCAACTGGCCCGGCTCCGCTAGCCAAAAGGCACCTGGGATTCGGGACGCTCAGAGCTAAAGCGTTCTGCGATGTCCAACGAACAAGCAATCTCGTGTCTCCCTCACTGCCGTCTGACCCTGTCATTATATTTTTGTGCAAATTATGAAATATATTGTGCAGGTGGCGAGGAGTGACTCGTCACTGCTTGTTAAGGATGACAAAATAAACGAAAGAGCGAGGCAACGCAGTGTGAGGGAGATAGGTGTTGTTGGATAAATTTTCATGACGCTACCGGCACGGAAATGTGCCGACAGTGCTGCGAAATCCCAACCAGAGCGCTACGGTTAGCGACTGGCTGGGGGTACAAATAGACCGCAAAAACAGCTATTTGTCAGGGGGGACATGGGGGAGAGGCCCTTTTGGGGTGTCGAATAAATAGAAATATTAGGTCAAAATAACCATACCTAATCGAAGCAGTTGGACTTACCGTGGCAACAACCAGTGGTGGAGACGGCAGATTATCACTTCTGAGCACCGTCACATCCTCGGGCGTCAGGCAGTTGGCCTCTACCTTACACCAGGAGATCTTGTTGGACACGTCCTGAGCGCCCCTGATTTCCAGCCAGCACGGCCCCTTGATCCTCTGCTGCAGCAGGAAGGTCTCCAGGGCAGAGGTGGTCAGCCCGAAGATGTGGGAAAAGGTAAGGTACGGCTTGTCGGTGGGCGGGACGGGGTAGGTGGCCTTAAATAATTTATTGTTGCAAAGCTTATGATCAAACAATAAGATAGTTGGACAAATTAAATGCAGCGTTAAAGTCAAAGTTTTATGTAATTTAACAACCACATATTAAAAAAACACTGAAATATTTAAACATCTAATTGAAATGCGAGATTCCACAAATCGGGCTAAAAGCTAAATTCCTGGAATATGCATGTGTTCAATTTTATATATTTTTTTACAAGCAATGTCATCTTTCATCATCAAACTTAATAAATATGTCAAAACGGATCTAATCTCAGGGCGAAAGTCAATAATACTCACAGCATATTTAACTTCGAGGTACTCCGACTGGGCAGGAATGTTTGGCAGATCGAAGGCATAATTCTTAACCACCTTCCTGGACTTGAACTCCTTCATGCCGAGCCGACTGACGACCTTGTCGTTGAACTCTTCGTAAACATCCATTATAGACACCGGATTCTCACCATCTTCCTCCAAAGTTATACTGTCCAATTTCTAAAATAATTTTAATAATGTAAATATTATTTCAGGTCATGCAATAATATTCTCCACTTGATATACAGGGTGGCGGTGGCGCAATAGAACATGCATATTGCGTCTTCTTTTTTTGCAGGGTATACAGCGCACGGGCGAGGGGAGCCTAGCAGGATTTGATAGAGGTACGCATGCAGTTTTAGCAGCCATGAGTCAGTTTGATGGGAAACATCGCATATTTTGTGTTCGCGCGTTTTACGAGAACGGTCATACGTACATCTCTGCAAGGCGACTATATTGTACTGAATATGGATTACAACAAATTCGCCAAGTACAAATTTAATTAAAATATGGATATAGCGTTTTGAAGAGACCGGTTCAACGTTTCAGCCATGAGCTAAGGGTCATCCAAGAACATCTAGGACCGCAGACAATATTGAGAGAGTGAAACAGTCAGTACGAGAAAATCCACAAGTGTCAATTTGAAAGAGATCAATGGCTTTACAGTTGTCGCGACGAAGTTTACAACGAATTTTAAACCTAGATCTCAAACTGCATCCATATAAACTCCAATTAACCCAAGAATTGAAAGAGCATGACTTTGGAGCAAGGTTGACATTTACTGAAGATATGCTTCACCGATTTTCCAATTTTGACAATATCCTTTTTCTAACGAGGCTCATTTTCATTTAAATGGGTTCATAAACTGTCAAAATTGTCGTTATTGGAGCAGTGAAAATCCGAAACTCAAGCATGAAAAACCGGTGCATAGTCCTAAAGTGACTGCATGGGCAGCAATCTCGAGCAAAGGAATTATTGGTCCTTTCTTTTTTGAAGATTTGAGAGGACGAAACGTCACTGTTAACTCCGACCGATATGTTGCGATGTTAGAAGGATTTTTGACTCCAAAACTTGAGAGATCAAGAATAGTGAATTCAAGGACTCGGTTTCAACAAGACCATTTTTTTTACTGTTTCAACCAGTCACACATCAAATGACTCTGGCGGTTGTGAGACAGATATTCCCAGCCAGACTAATTTCTAAAAGAGGTGATATCCCATGCCCCATGTAGCCCAGATCTAACGCCTCCTGACTTTTTCTTGTGGGGACATCTCAAAAACAAAGACTGCATCGACAATCCGAGAAACATCAGTCAGCTAAAGGAGAGTATCCGTAGTGAAATGGCAGCAATCACACCAGCATTACTGAAGAGAGTTGTCACTAATCTCCGCTCGTGATTAGAGGAGTGCCGTTTCATTTAGACGATGTTATTTTTAAAAAATAAACTTCATTTAATTACCTCATAATTCCGATCTTTTATTTCAACTATCCTTACACTATTTATTTTTTTACCTATATTTAAAATATGCACATTCTATTGCGCCACCCTGTATTTGCATAGCTTTGAAGACTAGCAACATTTCCCACCTCGAGTGGCGATACATTTAACTGATTTTTCTAGGCAATTTTTTATTCTACAATAGTGAATTTTAAATATGCGTTTGCATCAATACGTTTTGCATTCTTCTTTCTTGCGAAAATCTAAATAGTTACGCACACAGTATTCAATAAATAAAATTGTCTGTTTAATGAATACAAGAAATGCGATGTTGGTGTGTTTCGTGATCCAAAAGTCTGGTCTTTAGGCCTTATAAAATCTAATACAAAAAATTATTTCACTATCATTTTATCTAAATGAAATGGCAATATACAATGCGGGCAGTGTAAGGCCGCTCGCTGACGGTTCGGTATCGACATAAACCTCATGCGTGATACAGACAGCCCACTGTGCCATGTTTCTATTGGTGCCAGTTCAGGAGACGGGGTGGAAGCGAGAATGGTGCAACGTACTTCTAGTATATAGCAAGCGGTACGAGGTTTCAATAGATTCTTGATATTATCGCATCACTGCCGAGATCACTTAAGAAACTTTTTATTATAACATTTCATTTAGTTGAAAATCGCTTTTAAAACATTCTTACGAATTTATTAATTAGGGCATCAATAATATCACAAAAGCATTGTGAATAAATATAAAATTCCACAACCTCGTCATTTGACTCACTCAACGCTATGTGAAGTGCGTGATGGTAAAACAGAAATCTGCAATACCGACAGTTAAATGCCTACAAATATACTGACATTTGCAGACCCATGCAGCGAGACATCGCGCAACATTACACGCATTTTTGCTGCACTCGGTTTATGTCGATTCCTTACCGGACTGTCAGCGATCAGCCTAAGAGACAGTGTGCTGTATTTCAATAGCTGTATTTCGGGGCTAGAACTAAAAGGTACTAAGACAAAGGCACACCAGCTTCCATTCAAATCTGCATGGAAGGCATTTCTATTGCATATTCTTTATTCTATGTAAGAAACTATCATATTAGATTGAGTCCTACCCTCATAAAATGGATTATAATTAATGTTAGTTGGATTTTGTATTAACATTTTGACTGTGTTTACTTGTTTTGTTTTCAATATTGTATTACTTGAATATAAATATAAAATACTGGTTAATGTGTACTTACATATTCCCGAGGCAGCAAGAACAGTCGTCTATCCACATTCCTTACTGTAACACAGCACGAGACACATCCTGCAGAAGGGTTGGACGGATCCACATACACCTTGCCAAACAGGAACACAACCCCCGGCTTCATGTACCTGTCTTCCCAGGCGTCCCACCAATAAAACCTCAACACCTTTTCCCCATCCTTATCTGTCGTCAGCGGTAAGCTTGTACATTCCAACGCCGCAGAATTCTGGGGAGCTGACGTATCCTCGGAAATATTGGCCCAACCATTTAACCCGTTCGATGCTTTGATTGATTCAACTTTAGCAATCGGTTTAGCTTCATCTGTTGCTTTGTCGAACACGTCGAAATTGGATTCGAGAAAGTCATCAGCATTTAATCCCTCAACGTCATCGACCTCTGACGATTTTCCGTTTGATACAGGATTAGGTTTGCTCGGTTTCTCAGGGATTGCATCATCAAAATCAATATCGTCAAAGTGAAAGTCTTGGGTGTTGAATTCTTCTATTTGTTGCGTGGGCGTATCTTCAACTTCTTCCTTTATTTGGATGGTTTCAGGTGGTGATGGCTTTTTTTTGCTTTTTTTAGGTGATGGTATATCGAATATATCTAGATCCATATTTCTTTCCTGAAAATAAAAAAGATCTGTAAACTTTAATGCAGTACGGGAATACACAATATCAGCACGATTCTTTGCGGGGCCTGATTTAACTATTTGATTCACTTAATCATGCCGTGTCTTCTTCGGTCGTTGTTGACTTCTTCTTCCATTCAGTTGCACGTCATATATTCTCCTGTGTTTCTTTCTCTGCCCATCTACTCGGCATGTCCAAACCATCTATTTTAAGAGAGGACCCTAAAAATCTTGTCGAGATATGACACAAAATACATCTTTTTTACAGTAGTAGTATAGATATCCAATTGAAAAGTAGCAGCAGAGACTATGCGGGGAGGGACTGGGCATTAGATTGAGGTCGATGAAATAGCACAAAACAGGGATGCCTGGAGAGATGCCTTGTCGAGGCGATGAGTCCACGAATAGGAAAACGGGAACAAAATGATGATAACGATTAATAATATTATGACATACCTCCGTCTTAACCTTAACGTCTATCAGTTTAGGCGCCTCAGTCTTCTTGATACCAAACGGATTAATAACTCTCCCCGCAGCGGGCGTGCTGGGCTTGCTCCCGGCGCCGAGGTTCTTGAAATAGTCCTGCGCGTCCTTCTTGCTGTGCTGCACGAAGTTGGACGAGCGTAGAATGTTGGCGGAGCTGGCTTTGGACGCCCCGCTCGTGGAAAGCGGAGTGTCGGATTTTAATTCTGACATGATGTCCAGGAGAATATCATCGTCGGATATTTTAACATCCTGTGGGGATAAAGAAAATATTAAAAAACATACTATAATAACAATTGTAAGAATACAATGGAAAATTTATGTGCTTAACCCTTCCCTTACGGTGCTAGAAAATTCCACACATATATAATTTTGTTATTTTTAAGTTAGATAAAAATTAATAGTTAACATTTTGACCCTTCCTATGTAAGGTATCTTCACTACAAAATTGTAAATTTACAGGAGAGTGGTTTAAATAGATAGAAGTTCGGTGTAAGTCGAGTTTTTGATTGTTTTGCACCAAATTTGGGACCTTCATTGTCAATCACGTCCCAAATTTGGTGCAGAATGATCAAAAGCTCAACATACGCCAAGCTTCTGTCTCTTTAAACAACTCTGCCGTAAAGTTCCGATTTTGAAGTTACAATACTTTACATATTATCACTTTAAGTACATAGATGCCTTCCCTCTGATGCAGCTAAAACACTAATAAATTCTTTTGTTGTCTCACGTATGGACTACTGTAATAGTGCATATGCTGGTCTCCCCCAGAAACAACTCAATAGGATCCAGTCTGTCTTCAATGCTGCGGCGAGAATTATATATAGTGAGCCTAAATATTGTCACATAACTCCACTTCTAAGGGATCGCCTTCATTGGCTTCGATGCCCTGAAAGAATAGAATTCAAAATTTGCTTAACAACCTTCAAAGCACTCCACGGAAAGGCACCAGCCTATATATCTGAACTCTGTGTCCGACAAAACCCAGACAGCTTTCTTTGAGGTCCGCAGATTTGAATGCTGCTAACCGATTAGTTGAACCCTCTCGGTCATTCAACATTCAGAATTTAGCAGAGTTCAAACGAGTATTGAAAACAAAATTATTCAAAAAAATCCTATCTGACATAAAACATAAATTCAGGTACGTAGAAACATAATTTCAGGACTTTTTTTTTTTTTTAATCCTCCATAGCTTATTTAGTTGCGGTTTTCTCTCCTTGTTATTTAATTCCATTAGTATTCAGTGAAAAACCATGTATATAATTTCATATAATTTTCTGTTGTTATTTGTACCTACTATATATTTGATTATTTACACCCTTAGTTTCTAAATTGTTATTTTATAATACCCGCTCATGAATATTGTATGTCATAGTATTAATTTGCATGTTGTATATATATTATAATAACAGATATACTATGTAGTATATCTGTTATTTTACAATTATATTAGGTTAGGTTAGTTAGTGTAAAGCGCACTTGAGGTGAACCTTCACAAAACTGCGCTATAGAAATTAACTCTTATTATTATTATATAATGCACTTAGTACATAAGTAAAACATTGTGATAAATTTCACCAAACGAGGATGTCATGGTTCCACTACCTCCGGACAAATTGGAGCTTTATCGGAATCACATAAAAAAACTAACTATGTTCCAATTCTCCGAAGGAGTAGGCGGAGAGGATGGACGGCCACACAAATCTGTCTTGGCACATACTCATTGCTTCATTCAGATTCATACATACTCTTAAGCCTGAAAAACCAAGTAACTTACATCTTTCTTTTTGCCCGTCATGTTACTCAGCATGCTTCGAATGTTCCCTTTTGACGAACCACCCTCGGTTGGAGCAGATACTCCGGCTTTCCTCTTCTTGGCTCTGCTCTCCTTGTCCTTGGAGCTGGACGCCTTGGAGCTGTACTTATCTTCCCCTTCTTCATCGTCGAAGATCTCGCGGCCATCCTCAATGTAGCCACAACCATCTATATTTAAAATTAATTAATTATCTTGGGTTATTATGCCGCGTTACGCTTCCTCTTCCTTCAGTCAACATTTCAGACAGCCTAAAATCAATCATGATAATTCTTTTGACCATCAGAATCTCAAATACAATTCATTATGTTTATTTTATAGTTATTTCTGTGATGAATGGTTACGAATCTGTAGGGTAGAAGGAAAGATGAAGTATTAAATAAATGTATGAAAATTTTTTTAAATATGATTCCCGTACAAGAGCCCCAACTGCCTGGAGCCCGCGGGTCTATGGCATTACCAATTTGGAGTATTTTGTGAGAATGACGGAAGAGGGGAGTAGGTGTAGATGGGGAAAAGGAAGGGTGGAGTGTACCTGGCTATTCAGATTTGGTCATTAAATACAGTATTTCAAGCGATGTTTCATTTGTAAAGATTGTTTTACCCCAGGGCGATACAGATAGTTTAACCCTTTTAGTTCCAAATATATTTCGCCAAAATGTTCTAAAATGCCAAAAGAAAAGTCTATTTTTATGGATAATTTATATGAACAAGAAAAAATGTGTAATTTCTGTAAAAATACACCAATTTTCATATTTCTTTCAACATTCTCTTCATTAGGTCTCAAACTATGATACAGAAATTGAATACTACATAAAGAAAATGAAAGAAAATAAAAAAAAATGTACAGGATTTATTTACAAAGGTGTTTTCCTAAAAAAACTCCTTGCAGTCCTTTTTTACACAAAGAACATATCATGTTGGATCTTTTCACGGCATCCTCTGAACTTTCACTTGTGCTCGACATATGAAAAAAAAAATAATAGTGTTTGTAGAAAAAATGTGTGATCCCAGAAAGGTGGAAAGCAATATTATGAAAAAATGATAGTGTTTGTAGAAAAAATGTGTGATCCCAGAAAGGTGGAAAGCAATATTATGAAAAAATAATAGTGTTTGTAGAAAAAATGTGTGATCCCAGAAAGGTGGAAAGCAATATTATGAAAAAATAATAGTGTTTGTAGAAAAAATGTGTGATCCCAGAAATGTGGAAAGCAATATTATGAAAAAATGATAGTGTTTGTAGAAAAAATGTGTGATCCCAGAAAGGTGGAAAGCAATATTATGAAAAAATATTAGTGTTTGTAGAAAAAATGTGTGATCCCAGAAAGGTGGAAAGCAATATAATGAAAAAAAATATGAACCTGTGAACACGACATTCACCAACATGCGAAAAAACTAAAGTGTCGATAGGAGCGCTGTCGCACCGCCGGCAATCTTCGCATACCCACAACGGCACTATAACGATTAATAACCATTTTTGGGGATGCTGTGCGGAGGGTTTTGTTAAGGAAAGGAAGAAGTGTACCTACACTTTTTAAATTACTGAATAACTTCAGAGACTGCCCTCAAATGTTAAGTGCTATAAATATCCGTGTCCCTGTTATCTACTCGACTCTACAAAACTTTTCCACTGTGAAAACCACAGCATGAACTATTCATACAACTCACCAATACTATGTCTTTACCGAACTGCCAATACCTATACAGACCTTTACGACATATTCCAAACCCTTCCATCCTGCATCAAAGCAAAAATAATTAGTTCCGTATGTTTCTGATTTACCTACTCCTTTTCTACCCTATTATTTGTAAGGTGTGTATTATGTTTGTAAAATCACTATTATTTGTACGGCGTGTATTATGTTTGTAAAATCCCTATTATTTGTACGGCGTGTATTATGTTTGTAAAATCCCTATTATTTGTACGGCGTGTATTATGTTTGTAAAATCCCAATTATTTTTACGGCATGTATTATGATTGTAAAATCTCCATGGGAGTTCAATAAATAAATAAAGGAGTGGACCTAATTTAAAAAGAGCCATTTTCAGTAAGAGGAAATGGAAGTGAGAAATAATATTATGCAGCGCAGTGATTGCAGCTTATTAGCATATTTCATGATATAAAATAATAACAAAATGACACTCACCATCGTCTTCGATCCAATCGTCGTCCTGTCTCTGAAGCACACGATCTGTGTACTCGCTTTCATCAACGGTATCATAAACATTTTCCAATGTGTCTATTTCATATTTTCGCTTAGACCCTTTCAATTGCTTCAGCTTTTCAAATGCTGCTGATCTCCCGTGCTTGTCAATCTTCTGCCTTTTGGATCTACCGGCTGAATACAGAAAATGGGACCATTAACTGACAAGTAACATTGTTATTGCGCAGCTTAAAAGTGACATTTCAAGACGAAATAAATTCATAAGATAAGAAATGAAGTGAGGGAAATGTACCAAATACAATAATATAGCATTACCTGAAGCTTCTTCCATTTCTAACAATGGATTGCACAAAAATTATAACAAATAAACACGGGTTACGAAAACAGCGTTCGTGAAACTGCGAAATTGCACCAGGCATTTGACAATCTGACAGATAAAAAGCGCGCCAATTGTCTGTGGTTTTAACAAGCTATCCAACTTTATCATATTAAAATGCCAGATTTCCTAAACCGCTTAAAATTTGAATGTTTTGAATTAACGAATATTTTTTCAACAAAAAATCAAAATAATATCTTTTCATAATTTCATGTATTCAGTGAAAACTAACATACCTTTGATCTTTGTTTATGCGTTATGTGTAAATATATTTCATTGGACGAAGTCAAACATTTGATTTTCTGTTGATATTATTAGGCAAAACTTATTGCAAAGTGTTCATTTACTTTTTATTCAATTATACGAAGTTAGAAACCTATAAAACTATGAATTTCTATCCTTTCAGAAACGGGTTAACAAAACGTCAATAATATTGTACTTTTTACGACAATCTGTTTTAGTACCTACTCTTGCTCAAATTAACTTGACGAAACTATTATTACCGAATAAGTATTCGGTACGTGCTGCGGGATTCTATCTTTCTCCGGACGTACAAGCACCACATCATACGGGAATCAACCATTTTAAGACAATAAGTACCTACGTGTTAATTTTATCAATATCTCGCTAGAAAATTAAATCAACAGACAGAAATAATCGCCGACCAAAAATGGCGCCAAGTACGAAACGGCATTAGAAGATACAGGTTCGTTCACCTTCCATAGCCTTGAGCTTGGGATTGCTGATGGGAAAAATAAAAGACAAAAGCGCTCTACTGGTTTGATGGAGTAACGACTCATCCCATGTCGAATCCTTCCATGACTGCCATTCGGGGCTCAGACGTTTCCGAGTTAACACGACATGATGTTTTTTCAAATCCGGCCGCTAAACGTCGCGATAACTGTGTTTGTTTTTCAAAGTGCGCTATGTTCTTACGAAGTCCCACTGGATTCTGAGCCATGGATTCTCAAGAGGAATTACAGGCCTCTGGATTACATGATTGATATAACGAATCGACTAGGGGTTAATGTTTTGTACGAGCATAATTTTTTGAATGATAACAACATCGCGTTTTCTCCGTACGGACTAACGGGGATCCTAGTTGCGCTGTATGAGGGAGTAGAAGGGTATTCCGCCCTTCAAATTAGGGACACCATGCAAATCCCCGGTGATAGAAATATTTTACGAGTTGGATTTCGGGATATACACAGGAAGCTGAGGGTAAATATACATACTTTAAAATAAAATTATATACATACTTTAAAATAAAATTATTAAATATACATACTTTAAAATAAAATTATTGTCCGATTTTTATGTTGATGGAAAAGGGCATAAAAGTACTTACCATACCAACCCTTTAGTTATCATTATAATGGAATTCCACCACAAATTGTCAGTATCAAAAGTGAAAAATGTTTTGGAAGTTTAGTTACTAATAATAATATGTCGTTTTAATATTTTTTCGTTTTACTCGTTTCTCTGAATAAAAGGAAGGGTCTAAAATAGTGTGAGTGTCTTCCGCTATGGAACGCAGTGCATTTTTTATTGTACGTATAACTAACTACCTATAGAAACAACAAACAAACAAAAAACAATTTGATTATTTAACTTCGCTATGTTTTGAGCCCAAGAATTTTGCGTCAATAGCCGAAGCCTTTGCCACCTTGCCACAGAGCTCATATCTGTCTATTCAGATCTAGTTCGAGCCTAAACTACATTTATAACATAACCTACACACATAAAAATAAAACGTATTATTTAGCCCCCCGTTGATAATTAAAAATAACATGGTTGGTGATTCACCAAAATAACCTTCATAATTCGTTTATCATTCTATCCTCTGAAGACTAGTATTGTATATTCCTGCACGTCCTGCGGTTAGGAGATCGAACGGTATGTGGATTAAAAAACATAATGTGTTCAATTATTGAACACATTATGTAGTGTATTATACACAGTCGAATAATCGTTGTGAGTTGTCTTTAAATTATGTTAAATTTCGAAAGAATTTATGAACATAGATCACGATAATGCTCCTGTCGCTAGATACTTCTCAAATTTTGCATGTCAACATAATAGTTAGGTACTACGTACTACATTCTATTTTATTTATTTTTTTAAGGCTTGCTTCATAGCAATCCCATGAGTTATAAAACTCATTTTGGGACAAGGGAAATTTACAATACCCAAGCGATAAAAAGCTGAAGTAGAAATAAAAACAACAACAAAAACAAAATGTATATGTAGTGTACTCATGCAGTTACTGTGTGTGGATAATAATACAAGTAATTGAATATTAATTCCATAACATAATGGTTATTTTGATGTTACAGCGTATTATGTAAACAATATTATATTTAAGTGAAGCAGAAAATTAATAGCAATAATGTTTCAACATGTAAATTTTTACATTATATTTTTACCATAGTATTCACAAACTACTGTTATTAATGCGTCCACTCTGAAAACATATAATAGATTTAGCCACAACATTTTACTCTAAATTAGAATCGAACTCAAATCCTTCTATCTCCAACTTCAGCCGCTGGACCACCAGCACCGACCCCCTCCATCTCCGCCCAAATTTCATCTTATACTTAGAGTAACAGGTATATTATTACTCAAGATCTTATACTATCCATTACCTTAATAAGCGAGCTTAAATATAAGATTGCTATCAGCAAGTGCCGCTAGCACATAAAACACAGTTTACAATTCTTTGAAATAAATTCAATAAAAGCCCTACAGTAGCGATAGGCAGCCCGCTCACTGAGTAGAGAAGATAATCTCCACATTTATGCACCTCTAACCACAGTTGACACAGGAAGAGGGAGAAATGTTCCCTGGCACTGTACACAAATTTTTTACAATACGATATATACTACTGTTATGTTTTTACATTCCTCACTTATCGCTGTTTTTTTCCTTCATTTCCTATCTTCAAATTTGAAGATATATGTAAAACTCTATGTAAAAGCCCTATGGGCATTAAATACATATAAAAAATAATAATAATAAAAAGTTAATAAATAAATAAATATTTTATAAGCCGATGTAGACGATGCAGACGATCACTGGTTTATATTGCAGAAGATAAATATGAGAAATCAATCAGCAAGATAAATAGTTTTTTTTTATCACTGTGTCAAAGTGTAAAAATGGAAATGGCTCAAACTAATTAAATTTATGATGAGAATATAAATTTAAGAAGAAAAAAAAACATGAGTAATGTTTTCCAGTCGGGGGACTCAGTTGAAAAACTCATAATTTTAAAAAAAAATAATACTTTCAGATTCTAAAAAATATTTGCACATGCGGAAATAAAAAAATAGTTTCTAGGTTCTTAGTTTGGGTTTTTTCTTTCTTAAAAAAAAAACAAACTAAGAACGTCACAACCTATATTTTAAATATCCATTTTATACAGTTGGCACTTTTGAAAAATGTCATTTCATACTGACATAAAAAATGGCGTCAATTCTTCGTGTCAATTTTTTATGAATTGAAATTATTTTCCTTATTTTTTTAAATTATGTGTTTTTATTAACAAAAAAACATGTAAATAGGTAACCAAATTACACACGAGGACCCAGAGGCAGGGACGGCCCGTGCTAAGGTGCATTAGTGCAACGTCAATCAATAAAGCGCCTTAAAAATCTAATTTGCCGGCCGCACTACATCTACATGTTTCTATAATAGTAAACTCGGACTAGAAAACATATGTCAAGCGGTGCGCTGTTGAAATGTGGATCTCGTATTATGTCTTGGTGGGCGCGAGGCGCGATTTACTTTTCGCACAGTCAACGTTCGTATTTCGTATGGGGATAGAGGTAGACAGATAGCTTTCAATAGTTCATAAAGTAAACATTATGGATGGAAAATAGATTTGATTTCACCAATAGGGTTTTAAGGCGATGCAATGGGAAGTAATGCAAAATCATGTGTTATCATAGATGATTTAATTAAATACTGCAAGTAGAACACACCTTGGCCTTTCGTTTAATTGAGCATTTTTTTGGTGTGTCTTTTTATAAGCCTAGAAAAAAATAAAGTATCAGACATAAAAAAATGTTCAAAGCGCAAACTCTCCTATTCACGAATCCCTTTTCCGATATTGTCGTATTGTTCATTGTGGTAAATTATGTTTTTTAGAATATGACCGTAAAACATTTTAATAATTATGTCTGAGCTTTACGGAAAAGAATAAAACACGCATTTTGGTGATGGTTTTTTTTGCGTAAATCGAAACATGCGGCCGACGTTAAGCGGGAATCTCAACCGTGTCACCCCCTGCATAAGGAGCGCGTGATTTCATTGAAATTTTAGCCCGTGGTTCGCCTTAACTGACTGTAAAATTAATGCATATAATATTCTGCACCCTTCCCATGACTTTGGTGCTTTTTTTAATCTGAATTCTCTATAGCCCTATAGCTATACTATATTGAAGTGTTTTTTTACGGCACACCAATGCTCTTTGCTTATATCGCCCATTACAGAATTTAAGAACCTTGTTATGGATGTATCTTCACCATCGATGTGATTTTTATACACCACAAAGATCGTTGAGATGGATTTCTTTTACAAAAAGAGGTACCTACCGTGTTAAGATTTTTTTTAATTGCACCCCCTGAAATATAGGCCACCGGCCGTCACTGCCCAGAGGTTTGCATTAATGAATAAATTACAAAAAGGGCGAAGGAAATTAAATACCTGGGAGTCATTATAGATTCAAAGCTAAGTTTCTCCAAAAAATGGATACTACACTAAGAAAAAGATGCAAAAAATACGATTTGTTGGTATTATTTTTCTTTGATCTTGATGAGATTCTTAATTGAATCTAGTGAGTTAGCATTATGCTCGTTTAAAACCTTCCTTATGGAATATAATTAAAAACAATATATAATCATTGAAGAAGATAATCTGGGACTCGAACCCAGGACTTTTGTCTTTCCGGGACAACCGCTTTACCAACTTAGCTAATGAGACCAGTTCAATTTGTGTCATCTTCACCGATATCATATCTCAAATTCAAAACTTTGTCAATATCATCCTCTATTTGTAATCCCATATTATTGGCAGCCATCTTTATTATTAAGTAATTATGTAATTAATAAAAAATAATAATTAATTAAAATTTTATTTTAAAATTTTTACATACAAATGCAACCGGTTTACAATTAGACAAATTTGAAATTTTAGAAATCAGAAAAAGCGTTAATAGTGAATTAAATTTAATAAATAATCAAAAAAAATTAAGTCTTAAATTTATTTTCATGTTAATATTAATAATAAAAATGAATTATTTTTTAATTTCCAATATAAATTTGTTATGCAATGTTTTATAATATTTTTTATTAACGTTTTTGATTAATTACTTACCTACTTTAATCAATTTTTGTTTGTGTTTATAATTTGTCTATTCTTAAATTATTGTGTTCTATGTGTCTTTTGTCTATACTTGACAATATTATTATCATTTGTCTATACTTGACAATATTATTTTTTAGTATTCTATATATTCCCGATGAAGAAAGCATCGGAAGTGGTGAATACAAAATAATTTTTAATTAATTTATAAATGAGTTTTATTTATTTAAGTATTCATGCAGTCGTTTCATGGAAATATTTTTTTAGGTAACAAGCCTTATTAATGTAAAAATACATATTTCATATATATGTGAAATACAGTCATTTCAGAGTACAGGAAATATTCTCAAATGAATAGGAACCAAAAAGTTATATTAAAATAGAGAAATAAATGAATAGCAGATAGTGATAAAAGACCTAGACATTAGACATCTGTGTACTGTGTGTATGTACATTGTTACGCAATTCCCTGTTAGTTACGTAAGAGATTTAGATGCGTTGTTTATTCAGGGAACGTAAGACCGGTTTCAAATGAACCTTTATTTTTTAATTTTATTTCTATTCAGTCTTTATGAAGGTAAAGGCGGAATAGAAATAACACCGCGTTTTGTTTTTAATTGCCTAAATTTGAAAAATATATACTTATTTACTATCGACTGGTCAGTGGCTGAGTTGGCATCGCGTCTGGGTCTGACCCAGGTGTCGTGAGTTCAATTCCTCGGCTGGGCAAGTCCTCCATCACGACACAAGCAACAACTTTCGCCGACTGTGATGGTGGTAGGAGATTTTCTAATTTTGTTAGGTTATTCGTAACCCGGGAATGTTTGTCTTTCTTTAAAATAAAAAGAAATTATGGTATGTACATTCATGTCACATTTTCCATCAGGTTCAAATTAGTTGAATGCAGGTTCTACACAAAAGAAAAATATAAGTTAAAATGTTATATACCTATTATACAGTGGCGTGCATTGCCCTGTGACCAACGGTAGGCTGATAGTGTATCAAGTTCGGGTATGAAATGTACATATGAATATTTGAAAACCGTCAATTTATTATGCCGATTACCGTTATTGGACGGTTGCTATTTATTCTTTCTTATTTCTCTGCATTTTTTTAGATTAACCCTTTGTGACCTTTGTAATAAATAAATCTTCCAATGATTTTTATGGCCAACCGAACAAATGAGCGTAGAAGTTAATTACCAAATTGATTAGAAATTGGTCGTCTTACCGCTAAATTTCATTTTATGGATCATTTTTCTTAAGGAAGGCATAGATTTTCAGCCTTTGCGGACTGCACGCCGCTGGTATATGTACGAAATAAACTAACCAGATTTCAAGCCTTGTTGAAGATGTCTAATATTTTCCAATTGTTTCGATCGGTTAATTTGCTTTACATGCAAATCATTTTAAATAGATTCTTGTTTGTGTAGTGGTGCACATCAATAGTGTTTCAAATTGGTTCGAAATAGTTTGGGGCACCCGCCCGCAGTCTCTCCCTTACCCCGCAGAATTCCTACGATTCAGTACACTACTACATAATCAAGAATCTCTTTAAAATGATTTTACTGTACCTGGTTGAGAAAATATCGGGAATGCGGAATTTCCTACTGTGGTCGAATTCAATGTATTTAACACGTCGATAATACAATTATTATTTTTTATTTTTTTATTTTAGTACATAAAACAGGCAATATTGAGATTCGTAAAGAATGCAAGGCTGATGTAAGCGTAATGAGTAAGATTAGGAAAGGGACGCTTAGATGGTTCGGGCATGTAGAGCGAATGAACGAAGAAATGAGTGTAAGAATAATGTATGACGCGAGTGTGAATGGAAGAATACGCCCGAGGAAGACATGGCACGATCAAGTGAATCAATTACTGGAGTCGGGCCATGTCAGAAGTCGGAATAACAGAAGAGAATATATGAGGCGCTGAATGAATGCGCATGAAGCAAGAAATGTATGCCAAGATAGAGTTGTTTGATGAAACGGCGTGATGGTTAGTTAGTTAGTTAGTTGCAACGCATCTATGTAGGTAATAATTCTAGGTAAGTACAAACCTAAAACATTTCATTCGGCAAATCGTTAAAATTTACGACGAGCGACTGTCCAGTTCTTCGATCATAGATCCTTGTTGCGTAGGTAAGTTGTTTGAACAACGAATAAAAAACGAACGGCGCTGAAAACGAATGTGGTCAGCACGCAATCACAAATCACCTGTCATTTTCTATTTGTCAATAATGGCGCCCGTCATTTGGATATTAAATGACAGACGATCCCGATAGAACTGTAGATAACAGTTATTAACTTTTGGACAAAAAGTGGTCATTATTCCGACCTTGCCTGGCCATTGTGTGTCCAATGATGGCCAATTAGGGTTGGCTTGGCGGACTAACCGTGCAATGCAATATTATGTCCGCTAGTCAGAATTAGGCCCATCGATGCGAACTTTCATTTGTGGAATAATCAAGCGTTTAGACCCATTATTCTTCCGCCATACGAAATGATGTGTAAATATTGACATACTTTTTATTTGGTTTATTGCATTCGTGAGTCATGAAAAACATGTTTATTTTAGAGGAATAAAGGAACTCCAGTCCATTTTTTAATTTATTTTTTTATCAATAGTGGCGTTCCAGCTTAAATACCAGTATATTTAGTTTTTTCTTTCTAAAGTTAGTTTTCATAGCCCAATTAGTTTCAATTTTTCAAAGCCCACCAAAACGCTTGAAATCTATGGCCGGTCGATTTTTATGAGTTTTGAGGTTAGAATGTCAAATGTCAAAAGAAGGATGAGCTTTACCGAATATAATTTTATATTGTATTCATAATAAACCATAACTAAATATAAGTAATGTACCATTTTAGAAACTTTAACTCGAAGAATAATAATAGTATTGAGCATTAATATTATTATAATATCCTTATTGATAATTGGTTTGCTCATGAATACTCTAATCTATTTCACTGATAATAGTTTTATTTTATATTGAATAACAATTATAGAGCTTAAAGTCACCCAAATTAAGTTAGAATTTCGCCAAGACTAAAAAAATACATCAAAAATACAAACAAAGGTAAAAAATAAAAAATTTCATACTAATCCAAAACAGAACGCGCAAGTGACGTCAGATGTTCCAAATGCAATGGTACCAACATAAGACGGTGTTTTGAAGAGATGATTTTTTTTATTAATTTTTATAACGATTTATTGAGTCTACGTATAATTATATACAATGAAAGTTATACATTCAGAATCGGCGTTAGCTGATCTATATGAATACCTATTTTTAAAGCCATTATATTTTTCACTGGAGTTCCTTATTGGAAATGGGATTGGATAAATAGATTATTTTCTTTTCAGAAAAGGAATATATATTTACGAACGATTGTATTGGTCAATAGATTTTTTTTTAAATCTATGGCGTTAGAAATGTGCCTACATTGTAAACGATTTGTAGCGATACCATATTCAGATATTTATGAGACTTTTTTATTTATTTATTTAGACATACACAGTACATTTTATTACAAATGATATGGTTGATATATTCAAATGTACATTGTTAAAGTACCTATGCAGTGGCGTGCATTGCTCTATGACCGTGGGTAGGCTGCAGTCTTTTCGACTGTAATTGCTTACCATTGAACATTTTGGTGGCCTTAAAAGGGGCCTTTTTAATTATTATCTTCTGTCGATGGTTGTTACCAAGCAGACAAATAATGATTGTATTTTTTTAACTCGCGCGTTACGTGATCATTAAAAGTTCTTGGGTATTTGGAAGGTAGGCACAGCTTTTCAGCCTTTATGAAATGCACGCCACTGCTATTACTTGTGTTCATACAATATCTTAGTAATTTTGTCTGCAATGAGAATGCTTCTTACTTAATGAATTTAAGTGTGACTAATAATAATACAAATAAAGTGTGTGGAAAGATGATGTGGAGAAGTGTAGAGAAGTTATGAAATCAAGAATAATTGTAATTGATCATGAATAAAAGTTTAGAGAAAAATTAAGTTTAGTTTTAAATTTATTTATATCACGCTAAGAAAATTTAATAAATTTGTTTCGTATGTTAGTATTCGAATCATGAAAAATGTCTAATAGTGGGTATAATCGTATGTTGTGATCGCGCTAGTAATTGGTGAGTTATTTGCTGCATTAGTGTCGTTCGCTTCTACACAAAGAAGCGTAAAACCAGCATTTTAAGAACCCAGAACCTCCCGATTCAAATTCAAATGTGAAGGTCACTAGGCTTAGGAGTTTGCCAAGTTCGTCTTACTAGATCTGAAAAAGCGGGTAGTTTTCAACTTTCCTGTCCTTCTCGCCCTAAGTACGATTTCGTCGGCTGGAGGCAAAGGTCACGTGACCCCCCATTTTGGCACCAGCTAGTTCACTACCGTCCACATTTGTTTCGCGTGATTTTGACAGCGGTAAGCAAATTACAAAACATTTATGGAAAAGGGTCAAACTAAATGCTCTAACAAAATATTCGGTTTTTGTAAACATGCCGATCCTTTTTACTGAGTTGCTGTTTTACATAAATTGGCGGCACACCAAGCTCGCCCCCCGCCCCTCTTATTTTGGTTTCTTCCCCTTGGGCATCTCTGTCATTGGCTGAATTGGCATCGCGTCTGGGTCTCACCCAAGCGTTCGAGAGTTCAATTCCTCGGCTGGCTGAGTCCTCCATCACTACATAATCAACATCTTCCGCTTATTATGATGGTAGTGGGAGATTTTCAAATATTGTTATTCGATTATTCGCAACCCCGGAATGTTTGTATTTCTTTTAAAAAAAAAACTAAAAAAAGATCTCAATGTATTATTTGCTGCGTTAGCGCTCATTCACTTGAGTTAGGTTCACTCACTCGGATACCATGGTCGTCCAACTAGTTGTACCACCGGTCAGTGATGAAATAGGACCCTAAATCTCTTGTTCACAGTATACGCTTTAAAAAACATAGTATTCAATTTTAAATTAGTTGTGACGAAATGGCATTTTCACTAGTTTTCGCTGTACAGGACAGTTAATTTTTTTGTCATTGTCTAAGAGCCGTGCACATTGAAGGTTTTTATCATGAAAAATAATTGCGTAATCATAATTTGATTTTAAATACTTAACAATAAAAAATAATTTTAAATACTTAACAATAAATAATAAGGCTTGTTTGGCTAGAATTATACTTTAGGAAGTACATTGGCAAAACAAGCGGCGAGAAAACGTCCCGTCAATCGTCCCTATTGTTCGGGAGATTCCGTAATATTACAGTTACATCAAGTTACAGTCATTGTTTATTTTAATTATCAAATTTGTTGGCTATTTTTAGGCATCTCCTGATGTTATCTAACGTTTTCATGTTTGTTTCAGAGCTATTTCATACCGGAAGAAGGATTCCTCGCCGGACTCTCGTTCAACAATGAAAACATCACATTTCGTCAAAATTATCTCGATATTTTGAGGTATTATGGTTACGATTTTGAAATACCGGCTCCTCGTCCTACATATTCGGAGGCTCCTCCCGTTTCTCAGATGTCAGAGGCTTACAGCACCTACACGAGCTCAATGCAACCCCCGACTGCGTACGATGAAGGGATGTACACAACGAGAAACTATCAAACAACTTCTTCTGCTCCGTTTACCACCCAATTTCAAACTACAACGCGACAACAAACAACCAAAACGACGCCTTCTGTACCCCTAAATGCGCAACCTGAAATGTCAACTACGCGGAGAAACACCGAGACGACTGCGTACTTTCCGCAAACTACACGACCTGCGGAAATGACAATGACAACAACCAGAACAGTCACACCAACCACTACTCCTGTTCCATTCACTCCAAGATCCACAGTAACCATGTCCACAACTCAAAGAAAAGACCCTGTAACAACAAACTCCTTTCCACAAACAACACAACCCGCGACTACGACGAGAAGAGAAAACTTTCAAACAACTTCGCGTGTTCCACAAACAGTGGACAATAGGTTTTCGGGAAGTGAAGAAAGTACTGAAATAACGCCTGCTGTTACTACTACAAAGCCTGTAGAAATAACAACTACCAGACAAGAAACTGCAAATACTAATCCAATTACTACTCAAACAACAACATCTGTTTTATTAACTACGCAGACAACAACGCCTGTTCCATCAACTAGGCAAACAACAACAACCCCTGTTCCATCATCAACGCAAACTACGACCCCGACGGCAACGCCTGTTTCACTAACTATACAAACAACGACGTTCGTTCCGTCCACTACGCGAACAACAACACCTATTCCATCAACTACACAATCAACAACATCCGTTCCACCAACTACTCAAACAACATCCATTCCGCTAACCACAACAACGAAGTCCACAACACCAACTTTAGAAACAAGGTTTTCAGATGAGAGCGATGAGAGCACTGAAACAACAGCTGTTCCATTAAATACACAACAAATATTAACAACAAAGTTAACAACATCCACAGATCCACTCACTACAGAATCTGGAGAAGTAAAAACTACAGAAATAACTTCTTCTATTCCACTTAATACACAAACAGTAAAGTCTACAATCCAATCAACTCTTTCAACAACTTCAGCAATTCCCTCGACAACTCAATCCACACCCCTAACCACAATAAAGACTACTGAAAGTAGTGCTGCTACAACCGTTGGATTTTCAAATCCAACTTCTCAATCTGAAACGACTAAAATCTCTGACACATCAACTCAAAGTGAATCAGATATGGCAACTCTTTTAATAACAAGACCGTCTTTGTCAGCTGAAACAGTTCAATCAGATAATACGATATTTATTGGAAACAGCGATGAGGAATCTTCCTTAGAATCAAAGGAGGATCCAACTACAGAATCCGTTAAATCCACTACAACTGGATTTCAAAAACCTTCAAGCGAGGAGATGAATTTGGCAGATAATGATTCTTCAGTGAATATGACAGACGAAGGCGATGCCGTAAGCAACTCAAGAGAAATTAGGTCCACAAAAGACACGGCTAGTTCGATGATGAGCACTTTTGATAATACTTTGACACCACATTTTCAAACGACACTTCCTACAACACTGTATACTAAACTCAGCGATGCGTCAAGCACTACTATGAGGGCAATAGACGCGACATCTCTACTCGGATCAATAAATGACACCTCAAACGATATTGATGACGGTGATGACTCTGAAGTTTCATCAGAGATGGCATTCAAAACTGAACCAACAGATAGCAATGAATCTGAAAACAATTCAACTGAAAGAGTGGTTCGATCGATATATCACCCGGAAACAAATTTAAAAAGAAATCAGACTGCAAATCTTGTTGGAGATTTAACAACTCTTGAAAATTCAACAAAAGGAATGACTCTCATGAGAGAAATGTTTAACACTGTTGAATATACTGACGCTCCTGTCCCAACAATAGATGGCATGTCGCAGGAAGATGAGCAAGCCCTGACCACTGAAGGTTCAACAATCAACACGTTCATAGAAACAACCGAAGATTATAAAATAACCATTCAGGTAAAAAATACAGAAAAGCAAATGAGCGTCATTAGAACGAAGAGGTCGTTACAAAAATTGAAAGTTTTTGCTCCATATTTCCTGGATCATCTTGGATTCTACCGCCCTGTTTACAGGAGTCCCAGCTACAATGATGGAGGGGGTATGCAATACCAGAATTCTTTCATGGCCAATGGCTATAACAAAGTGCAAATAACTTATATGACGTATGATACAATACTAGAGTTCGCCTACATCTCATATTTGAAGTCAATGGCAGTGAAACTTCCGCTAGATACTTCAGATTACTATCTGCTAATTATCTTGCCAGATTATAAGTTTGGTATAAATGATCTGATAAGGGATATGCGATCAAGACAAGCGCCAAGTTTGAGAGATATCAATAACATGTTGAGCGATACTCATGTCAGAGCCTGGGTCCCCGCTTTCATGCTCAAAGGATTAATTGTCCTTACAACTGACCTTCAAAAGGTAATTTGATTCATTCGCTTATTTTTAGTTCGTATTTTGTGGCTGGTTTATTAACTACTTTGTTTGTTTTCACAGCTGGGAATTTGTGATGTCTTTGAACCGAGACAAGAAGACTTCAAGCCAATGACTGACCAAAGAAACATTTATGCAAGAAACATCGAACAAGCCATCACCGTCACAATTAGAAAATACATGGAGCCCAGCGTTGTAAAACGTAAGTTTTTATTTAAAACTTTTTATGGGGTATTTACGCCATTATTTATAACAAAAACTGCGGTACAATTCTTCTAGTTATACAAACTTATCAATATGCGCTCGAATGTAAGTTTCATCTAGTTTTTTAAGACTAAGAAAGAAGAAAAAAATCATCAATTCATTCGGAGGTGTGATTCTTCTAATTTTCTATAAGATCTTCTACGAATTTCATTTCCTGCGTCAATTTGGCAATTGAAAAACTTTCAAAGACCTCAACATTGTTTATCCTCTTCGTTACGGTACGATGTCCATAAATTGCCTACGGAGTGAGGTAAACTTAGGTGTTGGCTAGATACGTAGTAAGTAACTTGTAGCCATTTGTAACCAATTGCTAATTATTCCAGCACCATAAAGAATCCTAAATCTTAACCATGTAAAACGGAAGTATGGAGTTTTTGCACCAGGGGCAAATTCCCATGACTAGGTGTTTTTCTCTTGTTTTAATACGTCTTAAGTCATCGCGGAGTAGTTTTTCAATTCAAGGGCAGACGGTTAAAATTGATAAATCCGTGAAGGTAAAATGGACATGATCAAATAGAAAAGATTTTCTAGAAATTGATAGAAAACCACCAACCCATTACATCATTTTTTCCTAAAAAATAGAGAAATTCGTAATAAATAAATTCAAACAATTATTGAAATAGTTTTTTTTAAATTATTTGTAGGCAATTTTGTAAACACGGTCAATGTTCTTTGAAAGGTTATCTAGTTTTATTTGTTAATATTTAACTCTAACACCACTTTTAGGCGTAGCTAATCCTTATTTACTGAAATAATATTGATCTCTCATAGCCAAGACCGTAACAGCCTTTCCGTCTGAATATGGACACTTATGATGTTTTTCGGCTAATTCTGCACACATTCAAATGCACTTTTAGGTTTTCTCTTTTACGATTTCTTTGGGAAACATAAAGAGAATTGAAAAAATGTGGTCTTACTCGTATATGGTAATTAAACTGACAAGAGGATTCTAACATTCGCATTGGCTGTGAATGAGATGGTAGAATCCGCATTAAACGGACCAAGACCCTAAAAACTAATCGGAACTTCGTAATGGACTCTTCGATTATAAAACCACCGGACCATCACGTTTTTAAACTCAAATTTAGCTATTTTTTTGCAGGAAACGAACCTTGGAGACGTAGAGACAAGTATCTCTACGACACATCAGGTAATTTGTCCACTTTTCCTTGGTGGTTACTGGTTTAAGGAATTTACGCTTTATTTGACGAACATTGATTTTTATGACTTCAACGTTAGCAATTGTTGTATCGGGTTTTGGAGGGATGTTATGGTAATGTTATGAAAATTTGCACTTTATTTTGAATGCACTATTATTTCATTTTATTTTGAAAGGTTACCTGTTGGATCTGCTATTTTTTATGGTTTTGGATTACTAGTAAGTATAATCTAGTCCAGATGTTCCCAACCTTACTAACTCTAAACAATGAAAAAAAAAAGAAAAATTAATTTGGAAATTTTATTACATTTCAAACATTTTTTTCTTAAACATATCTAAATAATAAAGTTCTTAAGTATGTGCCCACTCGTGTTTTCCATTTTGAAAATATTCCACCCGAACAAACCTTCTTCTTTTGGATATGTAATCTGTGGCTAACCAGAGTGGTTAAGCTTGGCGCCCTCGTGGCAGCCGGCTGCGTTGTGTAGTCGCTCCCGATTTACCTTGGAAGGATCGGGAAGTTATTAATTTTCCCGGTGTAAAAATAGCATAAAATAACCGCAATAATTTTTGGGTTACATTTATAAAAATTACATAATTTTAGTGCTGTCGTTTCGGGCTTAAATCAAGTTTATAATAAAAAGCCAAATATTTTGAGTTGAAATCTGCTTCGTTCTTCCGAATTAACGCATTAGACATCGGTCACATCCTTAGAGTAATAATACATCTGGCGGCGGTTGGTCGAACACGTGCGGAACTAGTGACGTGCGGTGGTTGTAAAAATATTGTATACAACCGGGAAGTGAACCCCAACAAGAACACCAGCTGGGGCGAGAACGAGCCTTTACCTACGTCATTGAGATAGTGGCCAAGTACCTCAACAAGCACGACTTTGACCTGATCTGCCGGGTGCATCAGGTGGTAGAGGACGGGTATGATTTCTTTGCCAAGAAGCAACTGGCACTGCAGAGAATTCGATAATGCAGGAGCAATGATGTCAGTGGACTACACGATGAAGTGCTCCTCCGGATCCTGAAGCCGGCTGACAAGCGCCTGGCGTACGTGCAGACGAACATCAATCCGACCCCTCACGCCACCAGGGGCGTAACCAAGACAAAGAAGATTTTGAGGGCCCTCTGGATAAATCCCACCGGCCACCATCCTCCCCCGCCGCTCCACCCTTTTAAGAGTGTTCTGTGTTATTTATCCTAAAAATATGGATAATAATTCTTTGTCTTAGCTTAAATACATTCTTGAATATAATGGAAACAGTCACTCTATCATTTGTATTATCGTCTTGCAATATTAAATACATTCTTGAATATAATGGAAACAATCACTCTATCATTTGTATTAGCGTCTTGCAATATTAAATACATTCTTGAATATAATGGAAACAATCAATCTATCATTTGTATTAGCGTTTTGCAATATTAAATACATTCTTGAATATAATGGAAAAAATCACTCTATCATTTGTATTAGCGTCTTGTAATATTAAATACATTCTTGAATATAATTTAACTTCATCTCTATATGGTCTATAAATAATGTGTAATGATGGCCTGTCCAAAAAAAAAAAAAAAAATAATAATAAATTCATAGAATAGACGTAATATAAGAATAGGAAGTAATATTTGTACAGCGCCCCTGAGGTGATTTCTCACAAAAGCGGCGCTATAAAAATTATCCGATTATTATTATTATTATTATTATATCTATGGGCTAACCTCAATACAACATGGCAGATTCAATGTTTTTCATACTAATTTTAAAACGTTGTAGCAACAGTTTTACATATTGGATTTCATTCAAAGTACTCTCTAGAGCTTCCCGTTACTAATAAGAACAAACTGTGGTAATTTCATCGAAATCGGTCGAGTAATTTTTGAGAAAATCGAGGACAGACATTCATTTTTATATATAGAAAAAAAAGAAAAGAGAAGAGATGTGATTGAAAGATAACAACTCTCATTTCTGTTGTCGACACTCCACCCCGACACTATATTTTCATCACTCCTATTCTCCATTATGATAGCTTTATACTCTTGATAAATATTGAATATATAAACAAGTGAATCAAATACTCGAGTCGGGTCATGTCAGAAGTCGGAATAATAGAAGAGAATGTATGAGGCGTTGTATGAATGTGAATGAAGCAAGAAGTGTATGCCAAGATCGAGTTGTTTGGCGGTCCGTCCTCTTTGCCTACCCCTGCGTGATGTTTAGTTAGTTTGTATGTATATTTTACATACTCGTATGTATTATATAATGTAGTTCATTATTGTTCACCTGACAACAGATCCCGAGAATCCCGCTTAGGTTGTATAACATCGTAAAGAAAGCTATTAATCCACGACATTAATCAATTAGATCAGTCAGTGTCTGAGTTGGCATCGCGTCTGAGTCTCACCCAGCGGTCGTGAGTTCAATTCCTCGGCTGGCTAAGTCCTCCATCATGAAACACGCAATATCTTCCGCTTACTGTGATGGTAGTAGGAGATTTTCAAATATTGTCAGGTTATTCGTAACCAGGGAATATTTGCCTTTCTTTTAATGAGCCGCAACAACAACCCACAACATGGTTCATTCCTTCCTATCCTTTAAAACAGTGCTCCGCAACCTTTTCTCATCTACGGCACACCATAATTCTTCCTAGAATTCCGCGGCACACCAAAAGCTAAAATATATAGGTATTAAATTGAATTTTACAATAAATTTCGTACATTGCATTTGACCGCGGCACACCTGTATTCGGCTCACGGCACACCAGTGTACCACGACACACCGGTTGCGGAGCACTGCTTTAAAAGACCCTCCACACAGCATCCCCAAAGATAATAGGCCTCGAGGGAAATTATTTCCTTCAGGGCCTCCTGTCCGGAGTTACAGTTACAAAAAAATGGTATTTTGATACATACTCGTACGTTTCTAAAATACAAAAAAAACTCCTCTCCATGTAATTAATTATGTTCCTTGCAAAACATTAAATAATTTAAAAAAAGTTTACATATAAAATATAATGTAGAAACATTTCCTTTCGAAAAGTACCTACCACTCATTTCTGAAGACCGTTCGGGTCAAAAATATGCTCTTCGACAGTTGTGATTTTTTAAACTTACTTTCATTTTCCTATGAGCTATCTTGGTGTTGTCATTTAAAACCCTCTAAATGCTCTTAGCGCCCTCATTTTTTGTCTACTATTAAATGTCAGATGTATGTATTCTTTTTTTTAAAGACAGTTAAGTGTTCCTAGTTTAAAAATAACCTGGCAATATTTGAACTTCCACTTCAATCATTATTCATTATATTGAATCCGCGACGCCGCAATGGGAACCCGACGCATTGTCCACTAGACTACTAACCGGTCTATAATATATGTGGTATATTAGAATCTGATATTCTAGTTTATTTGTTCATACCCGGGGAAACGTCTGTCTTCGCTGAAGATTGATTGCAAATACGAAACAATGGCTTCTCTAATAATTAGCAACATTGTATTTTCGCTGGCGCGGCATTTTAAAGATTTAATTGCGTACGATTGTTATGTGCGTGGAGACATTTTATTATTAAAAAGTATAAGTTACAATGTGACCATATATAATTTAATTACAGGATGTCCCCTTTACCACATAAAAATGAATAAGTATTTTAAATAATACATCATCACGCAATATGGAAGGAGTGAGCAGCGTAACGGTATCTATCGCTCACTTTACGCTTTTATAAAACACAAGGGGACGCAAATATCCCATACTCGGCGACTCGAGTATCTTCGCGACCTCCGCAATACATCTGCAAGGAGGTTCGTATACAGGAACACCTCGCCGACATTTTGTCGACTTGTCTTCGGCGAACAGTTTGCCGAGGTCTTCGCCACTCACGTCGCCGAGAATTTATACTTCGCTGCCACACGTTTCATGCCAAAAACATCCGAGAAAATTGCATGGTATGAGCCGATTGATATGCCAACATCCTCTGCAACTTCTCTAATAGTAATTCGACGATTTTCCAAAATCTTTTTCTTCACTGTTTCGATGTTTTCTTCGTTTGTTGAGGTGGTTGCAACTCCAGGACGTTCATCGTCATTAACATCTTCTCGGCCTTCTGTAAAGCGCCACCACTTGTACCACTTATAAACACTTTTTTGAGAAAAAGTAGACTCGCCGAATGCCACAGTCAACATTTTAAGTGCGTTGGAGCACTTTATTCCATTTTTAACGAAAAATTTAATACATATTCTTTGATCCATTTTTTTCAAAAGTAAAAAATCGAAGAACACACAAAAACGTGACTAACCTTTCCAGTTGTCAAAAACAAACCACTAATCCAAAATGGCTGATAATTCAAACATATGATAAATATATGTGTACCAACATAACAAAAAAAATCGATAGTCGAATGTACACAGCCCGCGAAAATTCAAAATTCACCTTTTCTTTTGAACACACCTCGTATATCGATACCTTAGTTCAATAGGGAAATAACTCAAAATACCTCATTTGGAGAAAACTGGATTTTGAAAACAGAAATTTTGAAAAATTTTAATTAAATCGATATGTTCGTTCCAAAATGCGACATTACTCTCTATTTTTGTGATTTTTTTGTCACAATGCGTTTGCTTCAGATTAATGCCAAGATAATATCAATACAATATCTATCTTTGTCTCCAGAGGTACGCAATTCAATTTTTATTTACATTTATTTTTACCCGGATTATTAAACTTCAATATTATATTATTATTGCTTGTTTATTTATTCTACTTCATCTTTTCTTTCTCCTTATTTACTGACTAACTAACTAACCATCACGCCGTTTCCCCGCAGGGGTAGGCAGAGAGGACGGACCGCCAAACAACTCGATCTTGGTATACACATCTTGCTTCATTCACTTTCATACAACGTCTCATACATTCTCTTCTGTTATTCCGACTTCTGACATGGCCCGACTCAAGTATTTGATTCACTTGATCGCGCCATGTCTTTCTCGGACGTCCCGGGCTTCTTATTCCATTCACATTGGCGTCATATATTCTCTTTACACTCCTCTCTTCGTTCATTCGCTCTACATCTTGATCTTGACATCGTCCCTTTCTTGATCTTGCTTATATTTCACACTAATATTACTGTATTTAACCTTAATATATCATTTATGTACCTCCAACATCTGTCTGGACAGAGGAATTTTTTTCAGTGAGACAGGCATCAAACATTCCATTATTATATTCTTGGTGGAAATAAGTGGAAAAAAGTACAAAAAAAGTGTTTTAATTTCAATTCTAATACAATGGAATTCCACCACGAATTATCAGTCCAAAAACTAGACTCATTAAGTCTTAAGTCTTTAAGGCCAAGGAAAGGAATACGGAATTCCCCTTAAAAAGAACCAAGATAAACCTCCTAGTCCCTAAACATAGTTTCTGTCAGTTGTTTCGAGTCTGTCAGGAGGACGATTGAGATTAGGTAGCTATTGTACCTGGAATAAGGTGCAAACATACATATCATATCCCAAGCCTGGTAAAGACCCCCTTCAGGCCATAAACCACAGACCTATAAGCCTCCTTCCCAGTGCGGGAAAAATACTTGAGAAACTCATCCTTGCCAGACTCAAAAAAATAGTCGACGAACTAAAACTAATCCCGGACTTTCAACACGGCTTTCGATCGGGCCACTCCACTCTCCACCAACTTCTGCGGGTGGTCGAACAAATAACAAACGGTTTCAACGCTCGCCAACACACTGTAGTACTCTCCCTAGACGTCTGCAAATCATTCGATAAAGTCTGGCACAGAGGTCTCATTTATAAAATGCACCTCCTCGGTATCCCCCTATCAATGCTTCAACTCATAGCTAATTTTATTGAAAACCGTAAATTTAGAGTTAAATTAGATGGAATTTTTTCCACCGTGAGAAGGCTAAGAGCCGGTGTCCCTCAAGGCTCTATTCTCTCGCCAGCCCTCTTCAATATCTACCTAAGCGATATCCCCCGCCCCAGTATCTATAACTATCGCACAAAAAAACTAAAATAGGCAAATTTGCAGACGACACTGAAGTCATGTCGACCTCAATAAGTGAATTAACCGCAACACGACGCGTCCAAGACCACACCTTAAAACTAGAATCATTTTTCAAACAATGGCGTATTAGCATAAATCCTTCAAAAAGTGCCGCTTGTGTATTCTCTCGTAGACGACCCAAAAGACCCCCTAACATCCATCTGTTCGGAGAAAACGTCCCCTGGAAAAAAAATATTAAATACCTTGGAATAACCCTTAATAGCAAATTAACTTGGAAAAAGCACATCTCAGAAACTCTCAACTCGGCCAATAAAACTCTTTACCCCATGATGTGCAAAAGAAATAAAAAACTATCTCCAAGAAATAAACTCTTAATCTACAAATCAACAATAAGGCCCAAACTAACTTACGCTAGCCCAATCTGGGCCCACGCTTCAGAGTCCCAAATGAAAGACTACAGAAATTCCTAAATAAAGCCATTCGCATAGCCCTGGGAGCTCCTAAATGGATGAGGGTTTCACAATTACACCGGGACTCTGAAATTCCCCTCCTAAAAGATCATATCTTAAGTCTCGCTGAATCATTTTATGCGGGAATTCCCACCCATGAAAACGCGTCCATCAACTGCCTCGCCCAGTACGATGTAAACATAAATACCATCCATAAAAAACCCAAACAAATCCTTCGTAAAGTTTAAATCCCCCCTTCCTTGCAGCCATGTTCCCTTGCAAAATAAAAATAAAACTCAACTTAAATAAAATCTATTTTCCTACAACCACTATTTAAAATCATGATGAAAGAGAAAGGGGCCTTTTGGCCCGGAGCTCTGTATGCCATTATTTCAAAAGTCAAAAGTCAAACATATCTAGAGAAAAAATACTTCAACAGCCTACCAGGAAACATCAGAACAATTGAATACGACAAATGCAAAAATGTAAAAATAAATACAATGTAAAAATAAAAATAACACAATATTATATACTCAAAATATACTAATCATCATGATACTCCTCTTTTAAACACAACACAATCGTTACTAACACAATCGTTTTGCTCATGATACTCCTCTTTTAAACACAACACAATCGTTCGCTTCTATAGAAGAGAAACATAAAATAAAACATAAAAAAATTGTAAAAACAAATTTTATAATTATTGTTAAGAAACATACTCTGCAAGTGATTAATTTTTTTAAAAAATGAATACGCTTTCTATATTTATTTATTTTTCTTTACGTAACGTTAAAAGAATCAAGTAAACTTTATTCTTAAAAGTTTATTTGTCCACTCCTCGTCTCAGACCCGCAACCGTTGGATTCAGAGTCAAGTAAGCCTACCGATCTGCCACGGAGGTCTCTTGATTAGACCGTTCTTTTTAAATATTGAAAGTATTTTTTAAATTGTACATTAATAGAATGCATTTTCAGGTAACTTGCAAGTAACGACACTCAATACGCTGAAAGAGAATTTATTAGAAATCTCGGTCCTTGCGATTAAAATTCTTGTACCTTGACATAAATACATTTTTCAGTCGTTTTCCATGTTTTAAATTCTATTTTATGCTCGCTAATGAACATCTTAATTCAGTTAGCTCTGTGTGTTTATCCGGGAAGTAAGAAGTGTTGGTGGACATAAATTATTGACGTCGGAATAAATAGACTTGCCTTAACGTACCATTTTGACAGCTGAAGGCAAAGGTCACGTGAAACCCATTTTGGCACCAATCTAGTTCACTGTCGTCCACGTTTGTTTCGCTCGATTTTGACTGCCGTACGCAAAATATAATACATTTATTAAATACTAGCTGCTATGTACCCGGCATTGCTCGGGATTTTTCACTTGTCATTAGGGTGCCATAATTGATTTGACAGCGAAACTAACTATCTCCAAATAAAGAAACATTCATTCGAATATTTTATTTCATTTCAAACGTTTATTTTTAACCTACTCGTGTTTTCCATTTTGAAAATATTCTACCCAAAAAAAACCTTCTTCTTTTGAATATGCAATCTGTGGCTAACCAGAGTGTTATATATATGGGCTAACCTAAGGTGGGTTCAATGTTTTTCATACTAATTTTAAAACGTTATATTTCATTCAACTACTCTCTAAACCTTCCCGGCACTAATGAGAACAAACTGTGATATTTTCAGCGAAACTGGTCCAGTAATTTTCGAGAAAATCGAGGACAAACGAACAAACAAACTTACATTGATTTTTATTTATAAAAAAATATCAAACTAACGGCCGTTCTTCCCAACCCTACTGAGCAACTGTAGAGTCGAAATGTTTCCTCAACACTGTTCAAATGCACAAATACGCTCTTCTCAGCGGAATTCTCGATCAAATTTACGATATCGATTTTGTTGGATTAAGTTCCGCTCAACAGAGGACTAGTTATAAAAAGGGTGAAAAAATGTCACCGAAATGTCAAATGTCATTCATTATTGGTTAGCGATCTATTTTACGCGATCCAAATATTGAAAGACAAAGATTTTTTCCATTTTCGAATGTCAAAAACATGTTTTTTGAATGTTTTAAATAAAACTGAAGCTACGTTTTGGCTTGTTTTTCACAGAGGAGAAACTTCAAATGTCAAAAGTTTTTAAAACAAATGATGTGTATTAATAATAAATATAACATTAATTCATCTACCTATGTTAATTTTCCATTGAAAGTTTTTACTTTGATGTCATTTTATTATGTATGAAAGTGGGCGGGCACTATTTTACTGTCCATAAAAGTGGGCGGGCACCTTCATAGACAATTTAGGATGTTCAACGATAAAAAGTGCTTGGAAACAGGAAACAGAGCGTTCCTCAACAAAACACTTGGCTGATCGGTGCCTCAGATTGATCATTCGAAAAGTTGGGAAGACCGGCCATAAATACTCTAACAAAAATTTGATTTATCTAACAAGCCAAACCTTTTTACTTATTTGGTGTTTTACTGAAATTAGCGGCACGCCTAGCTCGCCCCCATTATTTCTATTTCTTCCCCCTTGAGTGTTAAGGCATCTCTATGCATTATTTGATCTGTGGTGGAAATCATAGAATAAATAAGAACACAAGAAATGCAATGTGGGTGTGTTTCGTGATCCAAAAGTCTGGCGATTCGAGTCTTAAAATTTCTAATTAAAAAAATACGTTATTTCATGTCGATCAAATGGAAATGGCAATATACAATACAGGCAGTGTACGAGGGATAGAACGATATATTTTCTGTATTTTCATTGGCTCTCTCGGGGCTAGAACTTAAAGTCAAAAGCACACCGGCTTCCATTTAAATCTACATGGTATCATAGTACAGCTGCATAGCTTCGATCGTCGATTGAATCTTGGAAATTTTTATACTAAATCCAAGAATTTCATTTGATAATATGGAGGACCGTTTAATGCAATTATTTTCTACTGCGGATGTGATGCCGAGATAAAGCATTGTTTGGAAACAAATCGTTTCGTTCCGGAAACTCTATCCGCATTTTCCGATGCGCAATTCTTGCAAAATTCTCTTGTTAGCTGCGCACGGCGTTCCTGCAATCAATTATTAATCGCATCGCTGTTTCTTCGCAACTTTTAAATGTATTTTTATGTGATACCGCACATAAGAGTCCCAACTGGTCCCAACCGTCTGGAACCGTTGAGACCATGGTATCCCCAAATTATATGTTATATTGTATGCTGTGAGGCTGGAGGTATTAAGGGGGGAAAGGGGATAGGTAGAGGAAAGTGGGGAACTACTGAACTATTCGGATCTGGTCACCAAACATGGCTAAAGCCATTTCAAGCAACGTTTCGATTCTGAATGGTGGTCTTTCACCAGGGCATAACTGAGAGTATCTACCACTCTGTAATAAAATTTACTCGCGCGCGCCGGGATTTGAACCCATGACCTCCGGATTCGTAGCCAAGGATCGTAACCACTCAACCATAGAGACCGTCATTTATAGGTAGACACGACAGAAATGAAACTTTCCGAATTCTAAAAATTCAAATAACGGATACATTTGTTTTCGCTTTTCGCTAAAAACAATAAGTATGCGTAAACAAGACAAAATTCTGTTTCTCAGTGACGTTTCGCAAGGACAATATTATATAGTGAGAGTATCTCCCACCTAATTATCATATTTAGTTTTCAATAGCAACAAATTTTATGGAATGACCTCGTAGAAAATCTATGTAATCGTATTTTTATAGTAGTTATTATTCCATCAAACTCAAATATTACATTTGTAACACAAAATTCACATTTCTCTATAATTTATTTTTATTTATTTATTTATAAAATACATGATATTTAATGGAGACATTTACATGGAGTAGATACATTAGATCGCCATACTAGGCGGCTGCCTGTTTCATAGTGACCAATGGAGTATAGTTACTTTGTATGAAGTCTAGTGTAAACATATGGATTAATTATATTAACATGCTGACAATTGGAAAAATTATAAAAGAAAGTATTTATATCTTACTATAATTATCCTTTTTTACATAGCATTTTATTAGCGAAAGCTAGCATTAATTGTTGTCATTTAAAAATGATCGACCTCTCTCTGAGGTTATCACTACTGCTTGGTTCGGTACCTACTCATGTTTAATGGAGAGATAGTTAGGTACTTCAACTTCATACAAAATCATAAGTGTTTGCGAAGACAATATCCCGCTAGTTAAACACCTACGGGTCAGTACTTACCTACATTCTTAGTTTTTAATGGTTTGTTTATTTTACTCGTCTCTGTTACACACATGTAACGGTAAATGAAAATCTAAATAGAATTTATATAAAATAAAATAAAAATTCTGATGCACAGTGGCGTTGCGATCACATCTGTAGTTGCCCCGAGGCGAGGACTTTACGATTTTACTTATTTTATACTTCTATGACTCATTCCCTCTGTGTTTCCTCCCTTCAACAACATGGGTCTCTTCAAAGCCCAAGTTCACTCCTTCCTTTCATCAAAAAGATCCTCTACACAGGAAATTATTTCCCTCATGGCCTCCTCTGTGAATTTAATGCAAAAAAGCTTTAAAATGAACTAAGCCGGTGCAACGAATTTCTAAAATTCAAGATTCTGTATAGATTACATCAAAATCAGAAATTAAAAAAAAATGCGTTTGGCAAAGAGCTGTTTAAAAACCTAAGAGTTTTTTTTGTGAAATATTGTACATCCTAATAAGTTCGTGGGCCTTAGGAACTGAGACTTATTGGACGAAGCCGGCTGCCTGCGGCGCCAACTCTATCTCCCTTATTAAAAAAAAACTCGGTTTATATGTATAATTTTTTTTTTTTTTTACAGTAACTCCACACAGGAGACCAAGGAGGAAACAATTTCCCTCAAGGCCTATATCATCTTTGGGGATGCTGTGTGGAGGATCTTTTAGAGGATAGGAAGGAGTGAACTTGGGTCTTGAAGAGACCCATGTTATAGAATGGAGGAAACACAGAGGCCGGCAGATCATTCCACAGCCGAGCTGTTGAACACAAGAACGAGTCGTAGAAGCGACCCATTCTCATGTGACAAATGTCAACCGTGTGCAAATGTTGGGCGCGCGTTTGGCGTGTTTCCCGACTATGCACCGGTGCCGAAGGGATCAATGACGCTGGTTCCTCGGAGCATCTTCCATTAAAATACCGGTAGAACAAGGACAGCATTCCCACCCGACGTCTGTGCTCCAAAGATTGCAACCCATTTGTTAAGATAGGCGAATCTATCAAACGGACCGCCCGTTTCTGCACAGAGTCAAGGTTTTTTCCAGATATTTTGGGACTCCCGACCAGAGGTGGCTGCCAAATTCTACAATGGGGCGCACTTGCGATTTGTACAGGGTCAGCAGTTGTGTACTATTAAAGTATCTGCGGGCTCTGTACAATACGCCCAGCTTCTGAGAGGCTGACTTTACTCGGGTTTCGATGGAGACCCCATACCTGAGCTGATCACTTAAGGTTACACCAAGCATATCAATGGAGGGCTTGTTGGAAAGATTGCTT
>JAHDVE020004414.1:0-48332 GCA_022606495.2 Halesus radiatus | reverse complement strand
CTATGGAATAAATTATATCTGACATGCATGAATTTCTGGTTAAAAGAATTTTCGTTATATTATTTAGCGGAATCGATCGAACGATCCTTCCCAACCAGTTCCTTCTGCTAAACATCGAAGCCGTCTGCTCTGAAGTTTTACGAAAACTAAGTCTTCTACAAAAACTCCGCATCCAGAGTCTGGAGCAAATATATTTACAGTCTCTGAAGTAAATCGTCAGCTACTACATTGGAGTACTTTCGAATGTCAAAGCACAAGGAACAAACACAATGCAGTCTATTTCGCAAAGGATTCGACACGACTACAATAAACTTTTGATCGCATATAGTAGTCTGGTTCCTGCAGATACCCTCAAGAATACCATCAATATATTTTTGGAAATTGAAGAGCTTATTGATGCGGATTCGGCCATTACAGTGAGGAGAATTTGCCAGAGTATTTCAAAAAATCCTTTGATCTCCGAGAAGATGGTGCGATTGGCTGTGGATATTAAGACTCATCTTTCGAAGGAAGAGAGATCTGAACTGCTGCGGATCAGCCTTGATGCGATGAAACAGCCCTCGGTATCTCAATACTAATAATAATATTTTGAAGCCGTTAGCAAGGAGACGTACTTGGATAACTGGGCACAATCAAGTCGCAGAAGCACTCTGACCATAAATCTCAACCACATTCAAATGACCTCAACGCGGAACTAGTCTGTTGAGGCTCCTCTTCAACTATAAAGAGTTGACATGAAGGGATATCTCAGCAAAAAGAAAATATAGTCCAAAACCTCTACCGTTAAAAAGTTATTCTACGAAGAAAGATATTTTAGAATAATTGATGGCTATCTTCTCTGGTACCTGAATTAGGCGTCGTTGCAACTACAAAATCGAATCCATCTCCAAAGCTAAGCAAAGAATCTTAGCCGACATCACTCCAAAGACACCATATTCATCCTAGAGATGGAGGATTGCAAGTATAAATTTATGGCTCCTTCTGCCAAATAAGCAACACAGTGGTTTGAAGTCTTGAAAAAATGTCTTGCAATTCCCCTTTCAAGTCCTGAATCGGGTGAGATTAAGGCTATCAGGATTAGCGGCGTCAACCAAGAAGAGCTGTTCAAAGATTATTATACTCAAAACGTAAAGGCCATATAATATGAAAAGAAGGGCCGAACAGAATCAGTTCTAAGTACCCTGAGCGCATCGCCGAGCAAAATTCCTCTGCAGAATCCTCATAAATCTTCGCAAAATAATGTATTAAAATTATAGTTATCTGTGAAATAAAGTGCTAACCAAGGTCAGTATCCAAAAAGGTAAGTAAGGCAGAAGTAATCTAAGTAAAAAGGAGAAGCGGAAGGTGGGTGTTGGTCGTTTAAAAGATGTATGGGTTGACTCAATTTCTTTATTGGTTCTTCGTCCATCCGGCCATTCCATTTATATCCATTTACATATTTCTTATTCTCGTATTTTTTATAGGATTCGTTTCATCTACAACCAAATATATCTAAAATAATATCACTGTATAAATATAAAGCAGTCTAAAATTATGGTACTTCAATCACATATATGCAAAAATTGATCTATAAATTATGTCTAATAATGATCTAAATAAATAAATAACTTGGGATATTTTAAGATCATTTAATTAAGCATTCGGATCTCAATATTTGAAAGCTTTGTAAAGCAAAATATGAGCGACTTCCACACTATTGTTATCTTCGTGCCCCATAAAGCCCATCGCCACATCAGTCGTTGTGGTTTTCACTTCGTCATCCTTAAATGTATACCAGCCCTCTATAAATTATTAAATCAATCACAATGAAAATTCAGTACTTCCTCGACGGTTCACGATCGCCCTAAAACCTGTGTCTTAGGAAATCATCTTTCCTTGATGGGTCAGGACTCCCACAAGCCAATACTCGCCTGACATCTTTTCCTTTTTGCTTCCCTTTTTCGGAAAGATCCATTCTTGATATTGTTCAGGAGTCATCCGATGTTCCGCGAATGCATACTGTTTTTCCGCCTCAGTCATCTGATCTAAAAATTAATATAAGAAAGAGAAAATATACATGAATATAGGTTAGGTTAGGTTTTATTACCTTTTGGAAGTTTTTTTATATAGTCTTCATATTCAGGACCAGTTCTGAGACCATTAAAAAAGGTGTCTCTTCCGGCTCGGCCATCGGAAAACGATTTCTGCGCCTCCTTTGTGCAGAACTCCCTCAAATCAATCATCCTCGGATACCTCATCAAGCCTGCATCTTTTTCCTTTGACTTCCTGTCGCCATAATGGATTCGATCCAAATAAATGATTGCGTACTCTGGCAGATTTTTAAACTCTCCTCTCGTCTCTTCGTATTGCACATCGATACCATAAATCTACTTGATCTTGTGTTGTTTTTTGGTATTATAGTTGTTGATTCCTTGATAGATGTTGGCTGCATCCTTTGATACTTCGCATCCCATATAGAAGCTCGAAGTGTTTTATCGGGGTCCCTAGTATAATTGCTCCGCCCAGTCAGGGCCGAGCTCCGTCTCTATTTCCTTTTCGAAAGCATCAAACCTGATTTAAAAGAGCTTTTTGATGATATTTTATTTGTTTGGCTCTTTTTCGGCTTCTTCTTCAGAGACTGCTGCGAGTGACATGATTTCGAGGAGTCTTTCGACACACTCGATAGCGTCGTATATTTCGTAGGGGTAGTCTCCGAAGTCCTCAGCATATGCAACCCACGAAGTGATGATATCTATGGGCGACACAGGTTTATAAGCGGCAGGATCGACTTGCTCGACTTGAGTGTAAAGATTACCAATATCTTTGGCAAACAGGCCACCAGGATTTTTCTACAGATTAAAAAATTGTTGAGAAACCATTTATTTGATATTTTCTTACATTTTCAGGATATTTTTGGCAAAATTATTTGAACTATGGGCAGGTTTTAAAGAGTTGGAGAGTCGACGTCACATATGAAATACTTCCGATATTTGTTTTGTAAGCTATTCCGTTTTCCTATATTTTTTCGACCACCACCACATTTTTCTAAATCGGAGTCCCCATAATTAATATTTCTGTTCCTGCCGCTAGTGCTTCAAATGCTTTTTGATCCTATAAGTGAAGAAAAGAGCATTTATAGTGGATGTTTTGATAAAGTATATATATATATTGAGATGGTACTTTGAGAGGAGGTTTAATGAACCGGATCTTATCAATAGGAATATGAATAATGTCCCAGATGTTATTCCTCAAGTCCTACAGAGAAGTACCACTGACATCGAATAGAATCTTTCCAAGTTTTATCTTGAAGTTCGGCATATGTTCTTGATTGTTTTTTTTTGTGATATTATAAATGAATACTTTTTTTTATTGTTAACAAATAGTTACTCTTATCTCACTAAAAAAATACAACTCTATTCTAGAGGTGCTAAAAAAATAACATTACATATCCAAATAAACAGAAAAATATATAAAAATCAGATATCTAGAACTATTATAAAAATGAAGCATTTCAAAAAACAATGATATTAACAAAAAAATTAAATTGTTGAACTTCGCTTCGATTCTCAAACATCAAACTTTCAATTGCAAATTCACGCCTAAAAAATAGCTTGTAGGTTCTGAAGTGCCTTCAAACTTCAAATCTTTGATCGTGATGATGTTATGCGTCCCGGGGACAATCGAAAAAGTACCTTTAAGATTTTTTATCTTCTTGTGGTGCTCCTTCTCATTGGGCTTATTTTTGAAGCGATGATCATAATCACCCTCGGTAATAATTGCTTTTCCGACTCCTGCCTCAATGGCGAATGATCCTTTGATTCGCAAGTCCACCCGCTTGAAGTCCGTAATGACATAATATGTGTTCTAATTTTCGTAAAAATAATGATCTATTGCTTCGAAGGTCCCCGCAACGAGGTCTATTTGGAATGTTTTGGACCCAACTTAAGTGATGCCGTAAATTTAATCAGTTTATTTGATTGACTCGGGAAGTACGATTCTATTCGTATACGTCCCAGATTTTATTGCTGATCCTTACATTAATTCTATTCAATTTGAGTAATACTAATTGTATTAATATATCTTTAAGCGATAAATCAATGATTGGAGTTTAATCTATTTTTTAATAAACACTAAATAGTTAATTCAAGAAACTTAATAAAAAAAATATATATATCATTAGCTAAATGAAGAAGTACATATAAAGTAACAAGCAATACTATCATCTCGTCGATTCAGTCGGGGCATTCAGCAACTACCAGTATAGATTGACTGCCATTATGAGTCTCTTCTGGTTCTACTCCGGCGTAATTCAATCTATTGTCTACAATATATTCGACGTCGGGGATCTTACTTGCCATGCCATCCCAAAAATGGAATGTTTGAAAGACTACTACTGCAACACTACAGGCAGCGAAAAAGAAGAGTTTTTTATTTATGGAAAACCTACATCGATGCTATACCAAACACATCTTGAGTGTGAATTCGACAAGCAAATACTTTATTCCTACATTCCATTAACAACGTCTATCATCGGATTGTTACTTTCCGGCTGGGTGGCAAACAATCTTGGCAAGAAGAAAGTCCTCATTGTTTTATCAATCATCAATGTGGTAGGATGCATAGGTTTTACGATTCCTCCGGTTTAGGCGGTTCTGATTGTGACCTTGATCGTGATCGGAATTCCTCTCTACGCACAACCTCTGATTATGTTGAGTTTATTGCCTGAGATAATAAAATAAAATATGATTGGGCTGATAGTAGTGGCAAGCAGCGTTGCCGAAAGTCTGGGGAGGATGCTAGTAGGAGCCATCTTCATGAAAACAAATAATATTCAGCTTGTTGCATTCAGTGTTTTGATCCCGGTGAACCTGCTGCTACTGGCGAGCCACCTTTTTTACTTCGAATCACCCCGCCACCTTATGGATAATCACATCTTCCAGGGATTGGAAACGTTTCGCAAGATCGCTGCGATTAATCAATCTGATTGCGAACAAATCGATCTATAAAGCAGTTTTATAATCGGCAAAGTCAAGATAAGAAAATACAATTATGTTACTTTGAAGAACAATAAATCCCTAAGGTTTCAAAGTTACTGTTTCGCCGTCATCGCTTTTGTGCTGGGAGCTATTGCAGAATGTCCCTCATCCCCTATCGCTGAGAGACTGAGTCGCGGTACTGAATAACTCACCCTCTCGGTGTTCCAGATCATCAGCCTCCTCCCTTGCATTTTGTTCGTCAATACATTCAATCGTAAGGCTTCACAACTTGTCTGTTGTGTATTTATATCGTTTATCGGCCTGCTCCTGCTTATCTCTCCATTCTATAATTCAGATGCTCGGGTAATGGTTGTCATCTCTTTACTCGGACTCAACGTCTTCTTCGTGACAACATCCACGACCTTTCTGATAATAAACATCCTTGAGTTTTATCCTCATACTGTGAATATTCTCGGTATCTCCTTTGTGCTTGCATGTTACTGTTTGGGAAGCGTGTCTGCGGGAGTGATTGGGTACTACTTAGCAGATGAAAGGGTGGTATTCGAGTCACTACTCGAACTCAGTTTGGTCCTGTTTTTCCACATACTGGTGCTAAAATAAACAAAAGATCAAGTAATCCCCTACTAAGTGCTTGAGTTGAATGACGAAAATTAAAGTGAGGATTTCTAATGAAAATAAATGAAAAACTTAACACACTTTAAAAAATAAAATAAAAATATATACTAATTGAATCAATTAATAACTAATATTTAATTAAGTTTATTAAAAAATTAAAATCATTTGAGATTATTATTATTATTTTTGTAGCCGATAAAATTTTATTACCCTCTCAGCTTAATAAATGTAATAAAAATTATTAATCATAAAAACAAAGACTCCTTACATTTTTTCTCCTACTTTTGCAAACCCATCCCACCTCAACTCAAAAGAATGCCAGAAACTAATACTAAGCCCCATCGAGGATTCTCTGCAAACCCTCGACCATATATTCGCACCGAGCCTGACCTCGAAAAGTAGAATCACTACACTGTCTCCAGCACCAAACATCGACGCCACATCTTTCAGGACTATCATCACAATAACAGCACTGGTCCCAAATTCGACAATATGCACCTTTCGGCATGGTAGACCAACGCTTTATTCGAAGATGAAAGTCCCACGAAACCCAAATATGCATTATCGAAATCAGATGTAAATATCCCGTTCTTCAAGAGGCTGCATCCTTCGAAAGGCAAACACGCAAAGTATCATCGACTCGCCAGCGATTTTAAGAAGAAGATCCAAGTCCTCAAAAAATAGGTCGAATATCTGGAATTATCAGAAGCGGAGGAAGAATGTCTGCCTACGATCCCCCAGGAATCCGAAAGCAAAACTCCAAATCAAAAGCAATATGAGAAATTCCCCACCGAATAGCAACTCGAGAAGGAAACTATGGCTTCACATGCAGACGCCAACCCTTTGACTACAATTAATCATAATATCCCCCAAAGTACCATGCACAACCTCAAGGCCATGATCTCAAGGACCTCTTGCATTACGATCGGGAACTAACGAATAACTCCCAAACGTGCTCGCATAATCATTAGAAATACTGATGAAAAACCAAGTCTGAGCGTGATTTCTCGTCCCGCTACTAAAGAGTCTAGCAGTTCGTTGATATCGGCACAGCCCGTCCCAATCCATAAAGGGAGAAACATCCCAGTAGCCTTCCGCCAATCTCTGATGTCTCGGAGGTAGAACACTTTGCAGGAATAGCCATATTTCCAGTCAAAGGAAAAGACAAACCAGTTTTGCTGTTCTCCTGTGGGAATGCTTTTCATTAAAAAATATAATCAGATGGTTAAAGGAAGTCAGCGAAGATCAAACACAAGTGCGAGTCCAAGTACGACTATTTCTAAATTCGACCAAATCCTAAAAATGCGTTACCCTTAAACATTCTGAGTCCTTTGAATGGGATATTTGTCTGGAAGGGTTACTTGTATTTTGTTATTTCGATTTTTTATATTTCAACAGTGTAATTAAACTAAAAATTTTGTTTTCAAAATAATGGCATTAATAGTAATAAAAATATAGATATAGATATATATCGAAAACAGTAGGAAAAAACTAATTTCTGTATTTATTTTTAGTTCATTCATCCTTTAAAAATTATATTTTCTTTGTTCTCAACCAGATTTTCAAGTTATCCCCTCAAATGCGGAAATCTCTAGAGGCTTTGGGGCCGGCACTACCTTTATTACTACAATTTATTTAATGCTTGTCATGTGATATAGCAATTCCATCACAGCTCCTGTCATCATCGCGAGTATAAAATAGATTCCAACTATGGAATATTGGACCAGGCACGAGTCGTAACCCATGCGACTGAGAAATATATCGATCATGAACAGCGACATTAAGAATCCGAGGAGGACGAGCGTGTAAAATGATCTCCGATGTTAGTTGTGCAGCTTCTCACAGTCAAAGTGCAGTTCATATTGAAGCTTGTACGAAAAGACAATAGGTTTTCTACAGGATAAGCACACAGCTTATGTTTTTTGCAATTTATTTAGATAAGAGGTGACACAAGTCGGATGCGAGAGATGATTATAGCAGTAGCAATACGACTCGGCACTTGAAGGTTGGAGTATTTCGCTGCATAAGGGGCAATTGGAGTTTGGGAGGTTCGAAAATTGTCGTGGATGGAGGCTTATAGAATTTTGAATTAGATCTTTACGGAGTGTCATTTTGGATTCCTGGAAGAGAGACCCAGGAGAACAAAGGGAAGACATATAATCTTATTTAGTTTGGTTTTTTAAGTTATTTTTCTTAATTACAAAGTTGTTAATAAATTAGAAAATCGAAAACTTCGAATTAACAATAATTCTATAGTTTTTGGGATAGTTTTCGAATCTTTTTTCCCTTATTCAATTATCAAATCTATTTTTCTGTATTTTGTGTGTTATTATTTTTTCCATCTTATTCTCTGTGTATCTTTCTGATTCTTTTTCTGTATCTAAAAATATAAATGGTAATTTTCAATATAATTATTTTAATCTAGTTCCATATTCGTAGTGGTATGTATAAGATGCTAATAACTTTAGTTTTTTCAGATATGCAAATCATCATAATGCGAAGTTTCACATATATCTATAAATATTTATAAAATCAATGTTATTTTGCGACCAGAGTAAGTTGATAGACTTCAAAGCCTGTACTTATGCAATCCTTTCCAAAGATTTCCTCCTTGGTCAGCGTTGATTTCTCGTAAAAACTGGCAGTCGACCCAAGGAACGATTGGACTCCTTCTCTATTCATATAACATCCTTGGGCCATCAAAAACCAATAGTCTTAATCACAGATGGAGATTGGCTTTTCGGAATTGGTTAATTTTATCACTTTCTAGTGATCGACACTGAAGATGAACGACTGAAGGTGTACGTCGGGAGTTTTTTCACCGTAAGGAACAGCACAGTAGGCCCCGAATAGTTGGTTCTCTGATGTGTTTTTAGTCTGTGTTCTGCCGATAAATAGCAAATTCGACTTTCCTTTTAAGAAGTTAGAGTTGGGAGTAGTGGGATGCTGGGAGAGGTCATAGATCAGTCGTGCCTTCCATACTTTCATATTGGTTTGCTGCTACATTATTCCCCGAAGCCATCGTTCTTTCTCGTAGCTGAGAAGCCCTGAATTGAAACTGCTCCCGAGAGAGCTTTATACTTAGTATTTGGCGATATTCGCATAAAGTTAATTCAACTGTTTCTCAAGACTTTTGATTTAGAGAGCTTTTTCCAGATTTTCAGATTTAGAAATGCTGATATTTTTATTTAGTTCATCATTCTCAGCCAGTTTTTATCGGAGTCTTCCCTCCGACTCTTGCAGTCTTCCCACAAGAGCTTCCCTGTCAGATTTGGTTTTTCTTTATTTTTACTCTGCCTGTTCTCGCAAAGATGCTAGTTCTGTAACTTTTTCATTAATTTTTCTGTTTAGTTATTCAACTTTCTCCTTCATGATATTGGTCTCAGAGGCAGTTGACTCTTGCAGTTAAATAAGATGCTGGTTCTCCTTTAAAACGCATCTCATTTGATTGTTGCTCTCGAGGCATTTCGCTTCGAGTTAAGTGATTCGGCGCTCAAATATGAGCTTTTCTTCTTCTTTTTCGGCCAAATTGGTCTCCAGCTGCTTTGTCTGGGCGACATTTTGGATGATACGCTTTAATTGCGCATCGACCAATGATTTTTTCGATTCTTCCACTTTTTATATTTCCTGCATGTATTTTTCCTGCAGTTTGTTTAAGCTGGATTAATATTAGTTTTTCTGTTTTTTGTTCTCCTGTTCTAATATTTTTTACCTCTCAGTTATCTTCGCCGAAAAGTTATTGTTCATGGTTTACATTTGGTGCTGACTTGACTTCAACGACTCTTTTAACTGGATACACATGTCCTCATGTTTTGTAGAAAGTCCCTTAGCCTTCTCCAACGCTGCCTTTAGACTCGAATTTTCAGATTCCAGAGTTTATACCAAGTTTTTTGTTGTCCTTTTGCCTTACTAGACCTGTGCCTTTAAGGCACTAAGCTAATCTTGGTATCTTGTAATCTATGGATTTTCTGTTGGTACTGTCTATAGCTGCTTTTACACTGTTTACCTATGTTTTTTTAGTATTTCACGAAATCGTTACAATTCATCCTCCTTCTCTTTTGCTTGCGATTCTAATTTTCTGATAGTTTCTTGCATCGGGTCATTCTTTTACTTCATTAAAGATAACTAATGGCTTAATTGAGCACACTTAAGATTTGACTTCTCAATCTCTTCATGATGTTTTTCCAGGCTAATGTAGTTTTGATTCTCCGGGTTTGGTTGATTTTTTAAGGGAGTCTCAGCCTTGTTATTTCTGTTCAAATTATGTAACTATTGATCTAATTATTTTTTGGGTGTTTTTTGATAGCCTAATTCAGCTTTGTCATTTTGCCCAAAGCTCGGTGCGGCGAGATCGAACTTTTCGAATTGGATTTTGACTGTACAGTCCAGCTCCTTCACGATTGATTATCTCAAATTTCGGAGTTAGATGCTGATTAACTTTGTGATTTTAGTTACTCTTTGCTCCAATTCACCCATTCGATTGCCAGTCCAATATTCTTCGGAACATACATTGAGATTCAGCAGTAGCTCTCGCAAGATAGTCGAGTATTCTTTCGGACTCCTTTGGTCGATACTTTTTGTGAGCTCCTATATTGTTTTGTCTAAGACCATTTGAATTCTGACGAATGCCTCCTTCAACTCATCTAATATAGTTGATATGGCTGGTATTCTTTTCGCCACCCTCGCCATCTTATCCTTTTCCCGAACAATCATCTCGTTCAAAGACAAGCTGTTGGTGAAGGTGAGAGACTTTTTAATGACTTTAAGACACTCCGGACATTCGATTCGAAATGGCTCTATTATCACTTGAGTTTTGAGATATCCCGTATGGACCAGACATTATTTATGATAGTTCAACTGGAGAATCGGTTTAAACTTGTCGTAGATATCCTTGGGCGTCACGAAGTTGTTTTAGAGTTTGTTGTTTTACATCTAAGTAATAGTGGTAATTGAAAATATTGAATTTATGTTTTTGTATAATAATTTAATTAATTTAGTATTTGTATTAATATAATTAAATACGTTCCATCTGGCCTGAGAGCACATTAAAAAAAGTACTGATCATTTTTATTATTAGTATATATTTAATTTGTTGTGTGTGCTCTGTACTAAATATATTATACTATTTTTTAGGAAGGCTAATGTTTTTTTAACAAACAGGAGATACAGTTTTTCTTAGCTAATCAGTAAGATATAAAATAGTTTTCCACAATTTCTTTATTTTTTTTTAAATTGGTTTCTTGATAAATAATGTATTTGCATTAACAATAATAATATAGATAAACAACACAGCTTGAATAGATAAAAGTAATGCATTTAAACTTATCGCGTCTCTGTATTATGTAGCCAACGGTCAAAGGTTAAAGTTGGGGTTGAAGGCTGGGGGTTGCTAGTTAGTCAGTTGGGGGCTGGGGTTGTGCTAGTTGGGGTTAGTTAGTTGTAAAGAACGAACGATCCTAATATAACATTAATTAATAAAATAAGGAAAATTGTAACAATGTAACACATTTAACTAAATCAATTAAGATAACATTTTCATCTAAAACACATTATAAATGTAAAAACCTCACAGATTACAGAATTTAAATTATTTTCTAAGTAAATCGGTTTTATCGATAATAAATCATTATTTAAAAAAAACCCGTCCAAATTAGAATGTGGTGGAGTAAATAAAATCATATAAATGAGTCGTCACAATGTGGATTAACCTCAGTTTAAAAATGGCCTTGAACGCCGAAACAGCTGTCACAATAATAACAAGTAAAAATACTCGCACAACTTAATAATAACCTTATTAAATTTGATTTACATTAAATTTAATAAAAAAGATTGTCCCTCGTGCAGAGATCAGTCAACAGACAATCCAAATATACACTTTCAGAAACTGTTTTATATTTGTGAAGAGATTATTCACAGAAATAGTTTGCCCCACACTAAACACTGTTATATATAATTCACAACATACTCGTATGTGTGATTTGCGGTTTTCTAGTTACAGTTTAACGGTTTTCCACCGGCACCGTACCGATGCAGCGGCCGGCGGGCTAACGGCCACCGGCCAGGCTATGCGATATTTAAAATAAATAATAAAAATGTGGAAAAGGAATTCTGAAAGTAAACATGGGCTCCCGAATTAAGTTGTACTCGTAGATTATTTTAAACTTTGTAGATTATTATTGTTTAGACGGCGTAACGCCGTAAACCACTATTTTCGGGTACCTACTCTGTAAGACTTGGTTTTTATGAGTGGCGTAAAACGGTAGCTAAATATATCCCGAGAAGAAATGGCGCGACTTATCGCCTTCTCAAATGCGAAACCGCTCGGATCAATATTATTATTTGTTTCCGTAAGATGGATTTGATTAATGTGATGCGCTTAATGGCGGGGATTACGATAATTAAAAAGCTTTATTGGAATTAAATGGCAGTGGTGCTGTACTATAATTTATAGCTTACCGCATTTAAATGGTCAATGCAATTGGCTATCATTGGACAATGTTATCTAAATAACGTAGCTAGCCGTTAAAATTGACCAAAATTTAAAGTGGACCGACCACATTATTTATTTAAACAGCAACATTTCAAAATTAACAGACTTTTTTAAAACAATCAGGAATGTCCTCGGTACAAAATATGTGATTAAGGGGGCAGTCTCAAATAAGGCGCTAAACGTCACTTCGCAGTATGCTAACGTAAGCAATACAACACATAATTTATCTGCAAATTCTTAACAGAAAGTTACGAAAGTGTCTAAGGTTTTCAGTGACGTAAATTCTTAAACTGTAATCTTTTACATTATATATGAAATATCTACTGTAATTTTAAGTAAAACGCTCGACAGTGCCTTCGCCGTTATGTTAACTGCACCCATTACCAACATGTTTAATTAAAATCTTTCCACAATCTCAAAGTAAATAAGATCAAGAACCAAGAGCGTTTATTAAAAATAATTCAGTAAATCTAGATTTTCTCTGTAATTCCCTCAAAGTTCAGGAATTTTTAAATTCAGTTCCGTCATACAAAAAACCTATGAGAATCTCCGGCCTGCGCGATTGTTGATAAAACAATTTATTTCGCAGGAGTAAATCAGTTGTGAGAAGCCCTTCGGAGCGAGCGGACGTCGATTTGAAATTTGATATTTTTGTCTGTTTTATGACGAATAGCTGGGAAGAGAGGTGTTAAACTGCCACCGGAATGTAGGAATTACGTATTTTCGATTTTTTTTTGTTATAATCACATTTCTTTGCAACGTTCTTTAAGATGGTCCAAAAAGTGATTAATTTATTATACGACACAATATAAAAGACCTGCGCACTGGAAAAAAACTGACGGACGTGGTATAGATCTATAAGATTATATCTTTGCAGGCTGTCAAAAGCAAAACTAATGAATGAACGAATTATTTTTAAAATCTTAACATTTTTGTGCCCATATAATTTACAATCTTGACGCCCCCGACTGCATATATAAGTATGCCGATCTGTGCCTATCAAAATCCATAGTTTTAGCGGCTATCTTGAATTTCTAGATATTCACACCGATTTGGTTAGAAAGCGGCGTAAGTCATGTTAGGGGGGTGCTGATGTCAAATTTAATGTCAACCTGATTAATTTCGATGTTCATTTTTAATTTTGAGTTCTCTACCGATTTGGTTCAAAATCGGAATTAAAGTGTTTGGAGGTACACTGAAATCAAATGCGAAGAATGGATAACAAAGAATGTTTTTCTTCATTTAGAACAACTGTATCTCAGACGATATTAGGTCCTTGGAGACCAATTTGTTTTCAATCTGTACCATCTTTAGCCTACTTTATAAAGTATAGATTAACCTTTACCGAAAAATTACTCCTTCACTGTCAAAATTGACCAAAACACTAAAAAATAGCGAAGAATGATAACTTACAAAAAATTTGCATAATTTAGAACCGCTGTATCTCGGACACTATTAAGTCCTTAGAAACGTATTTGATTTCAAATTATAGCATATTTGGTCTACTTTGCGTGTGAGAGGGGCAAGGGGAAGATAGGAGACTTTTGTGAAAATACTCCCTGTTATAGGTATTATTCACCTGCAAAAATTTCAGTTTTTCTTATTGCCTTCATTGACTGAACTACTGGTGAATTATATTCAAGCTTATTGTCTGCATCTGGAGTGGGTTGTAAATCACTGTTATCTACCTATGTTATATTTTTACTGCTGTTTAGTATACAATATTGAAGGCCGTTTCGAAATCCCAAAAATTATCAAAAGACAAATAATTTTTATTCCCGTTTAATAAACGGGATCTAATTCACATCCGCCATCTTGGTTCCTAAGTTAAATGTAATAGTCGGATTCCTTAACCATTAATAAAAACCAAAGCCATTGAAAGAACAGCCATATAAAAAAGCATCTAATTCATTTCAACTATCTTGAATCCACAAGTGGACAATCGAAAATCGGATTCCTTGATTCAAAAACCATGAAAATAATTCCCTATGTCAAAAACTGTGCTTACAAGTATTTCTGAGCAGGTGATCCACGTTACCCATTTCTATAATATTTCCGAAGCAAAAATAAAAGATTATGATGTGAAGAAATAAATACGTAAATAGTAACAAAAAAAATTTTTTGTGAAAGGTACTTTGTATGGGTACTGTCAATTATTAATATATTATATACAAAATATATCATTTACCCTAACCTATACCAACAGATCGACTTGCTTTACTTTGCAGTAAGCGGCAAAAAATCCTCCCTTTTCCGACTGCTAAGTTAAGTCTGTAAAGCTTCTATTAATTTATTGTTACACAGCGAATAAACGAAAAAAATATAGAGCAAATGTTTTTTGTTTCGTATAGCATCAATACGATGAACATTTTTTTAATCCGGCGTGGTCTACATTATCCACATTTCCCCAATCCTGCTGCCGGATCGTGGTGGTCCGTGGTTTTGAGTTTGAGGCCTAAAATTCCTAACGGCGGTGAATACGCGGTCTTATACTGGACCCTTAAGATCTACATGGCTCTGCCAATCACTATTAGAATATGGTATTATCGGATGGGCAGTGCTAATCATAATATTCCGCATTTACTCATTAGAACACAGAAACCCATCATGAAAATTATACTTAAAGTCCCTGTAAGAACTAGCACTGACGAAATCTTCAAAAAACTTAACATTATGTCATTAAAACAATTACACTCTAAAACAATACTACCTTACATTCATAAATACAAAAAACAAAACAAGAAATAACAACAATCACACATTTTAGAAATACTAGATCTCTGAGTCAAAAACACATACAGCAAGGAACCACAAACACAACATTTGGACAAAACAACTTCTTATACGAGTATACTATGGTATTAAGTACTTATGAAGACATGAGAAAAACATGGGTTTGATAGGTACTGGTTGGTGCTATGAGCAAAAAAATGCGTTTAAAATTGAGTACTAAAAAAAAGATAATATTATTGAGTAATATTGATAAGGTTGAGTTACGTATCATTCAGCTTTATGAGCCGACGATGAAACTCAGGTATGCAGCCCGAAGAGGATGCGGCAAATAGTTAATAACACATTAAAAAACATTTAGTTTTATTTTATTTTATCTGTGTCATGCACTTACATATTATATACTAACTAACTAACTAACCATCACGCCGTTTCTCCGCGGTGGTAGGCAGAGAGCACGGACCTCCAAACAACTCGATCTTGGCATTCACTTCTTGCTACAATCACATTCATACATTCTCTTTTGTTATTCCGACTTCTGACATGGCCCGACTCAAGTACTTGATTCACTTAATCGTGCCATGTCTTCCTCGGTCGTCCCGGGCATTTTATATCCACATTCGCGTCATATATTCTCCTTAAACTCTATTCTTTCTATTTCTTATTATTATGCCTATAGTAACAATAATAATAGTTGTTTATTCCAGAAGGTATGCGGAGGTAGTGCAATGCAATACTTCCATAAGTGTACATAAAACTAACAAATAAATAACAATAATAATAGTTGTTTATTCCAGAAGGTATGCGGAGGTAGTGCAATGCAATACTTCCATAAGTGTACATAATACTAACAAATAAATAACAATAATAATAGTTGTTTATTCCAGAAGGTATGCAGGGGTAGTGCAATGCAATACTTCCACAAGTGTACATAATACTAACAAATAAATAACAATAATAATAGTTGTTTATTCCAGGAGGTATGCAGGGGTAGTGCAATGCAATACTTCCATAAGTGTACATAATACTAACAAATAAATAACAATAATAATAGTTGTTTATTCCAGAAGGTATGCAGGGGTAGTGCAATGCAATACTTCCACAAGTGTACATAATACTAACAAATAAATAACAATAAGGACGTAAAATAAGAGGAACAAAAAAAAGGAAACATAGAAAAAGATTACTTAATAAAATATGGAAAATAAGTTCATTCGCTAGGAGAGAATTTTTTTAAACAAGTTTATGGTGGATATTTGACGGTCTCCCGTCTCAAGGAGACTCCATCCATGCAGCCGTGACAGTAATGATGGTATTTTTGGATTGGCGTACTCTGCACTATAGGCTCCCATGCGGTGGCGGAGAAGTGCCCTGAAAGAGTGCACTCGTCCCTCCAAGAACATTTCTGTAGCGCTGCAGTATCTTGGTAGACGGAATAGTTGGTGATATGCATTAATGTAGGTGACTTTTATTTTTTGCCATTGGGATGCAGTGTAATGCACCCACAGTTCCGACGTATACAGAGATGTGCAGAATGTGTTGAACAGTACTCTTTTGACGTTTGGGGTATATTACATGTTACATATTTATATACATGTTATTTTTTGTTACCTAATACTTAAAGTCGTCCTTAAAAATATGTAAAAGTTCGTAAAATAAATTAGCTTGCTTAACTTTGCTAATAAAGTTGACGATTTTTCCACGTTCTCGGATTTTATCATGTTCGCATTATACATTTTTAGTTATTTTGGTTATTATAATTTTTTTCATCCAATCGTCTTCAGAACCTCATTATTAGGTAACAACCCTGATAACACACCAGTTATTTGGCCTGGTTGAGCTAGACAAAGTGTAAACGTACCATAGGCTCGCGTGTTTTTCATACATACTCTTATTTCATTGATTAGGTATATACCTAATAATGACTGGTGTTCCTTATTGTAATATTACAATAAGGAACACCAGTACTTTTTTTATATATTGTTTTTAATCAATATTAACGTTCAAACTTAAATACAAGTATATTTGGTTTTATTTCTAAAGTTTTCATAGTTAAATAATTTACAAAATTTCAAATTTTCAAAGCACGCCAAAACGCTCCAAATCTCTGTTTGGATCGTCTTTGAAGATAGAATGTCAAATGTCAAAACAAGGAATGACCTTTACTGTACATAATTTTATATTCTGTTCATAGTAAACCATAACTAAACATAATCAATAAGATTATGTACCCTTTTAGAAACTTTAACTCAAAGAATAATAATAGTATTGAGCATTAACATTATCAAAATATCCAAATTAAGTTTAATTTGCGCCAAAACTAAGAAAAATACGTATTTAAAATACAAATAAAAGTGAAAAATAAAAACGAAAATGATTTATAAATTCAAATATAATAAAAGTTACATATTAAGAATCGGCGTTTGCTGATCCATATACATTTTTAAAGCCATTATATTTTTCACTGGAGTTCCTTATTAGAGGATACGAGGAAGCCATATGATGCTGATGTAATGGTGACCCGACAGTTGATCCCCCGGATAGTTGATCTTCTGGACAGTTGAACCCCTGGACAGTTGATCTCTGCTGAAGGATTATTTCTGCTGTACGCCCTTATTTGCAATACAATTCATCCAATTATTATTATTACTTTGCAACTGAGGACGTACAGCAGAAATAATCCTTTAGGAGATCAAATTTCAGAGGGATAAACTGCCAAGAGAATCAACTTCCAGGGAATCAACTGTCGGGGGCCAACTACTGAGGGATCAGTTGTCATGTAATCGATGTAATAAACTGAAATGTTATCATTATTTTTTTGAATGCTACTCCTTATCGATGGCCTCAAATTGTCACACGATTTTCCAATAATGTTATTTGATAAGTACTCACCTAGATAATAAGAGTCATTGTAGAATACACGCAGCGTATTATCACGTATTCCAAGACGATACGAATCTTTTTCCATTACTGTAATTTGACATCGGTTTGACAAACGAAAATCCCTAATGCCACTACTTCAATTAATCTGTCTAAAGATGGAACAAGATAAGGTATACACTAAACTCGTATTCATCGGCTCCCATGCCTCAATCGACACGAATTGTTATCGATTGAGGTAAATAAGGTGTTAAATTTAATTGAAACGTCAAACAGTCAGTAACAGATCTAAGTACACACTCGTAATTTCCTTTGCAGTCAGGTCGTCAATACTGTAAATACTGTGGATTCTAAAAAAGGATGATTTACTAAAACAATTTTTAATCCCTTTTCCACTTTTATTTTTTCACCTGACCGGTTTTACCCTATTACGGACATGTTCAGACTGATATAATTTTTCATTAAACTACGGTATGTATCACAGTTTTTGTGTTTAATTCTTAGAACTCTACTTAATTAAGGTTACAATAATGTAGTTTAGCCCCAAAAATCATCAGCTCACCATTCAATGGTACACAGACTCATTATACACATATCCTCCTAGACAAATAGCATATGAAAAAGAAAAGGCAACAATAAAAACAATCGCGCATAATAACAGCTATGAGGCAAATAACACTGAAAAAATTATAAAAAGCAAGAATATAAAAATAAAATAAAATTAATGTATCCGGTACATAGAAAAAAAGTTGAAAAATATTCATGTCTGGAATTTCTCGATCCAATATCTCTAAAAATTGCAAAAGAAATTAAACAATTTGGTTTGAATATAGTTTTTAGAACCAATAATAATACAGGAACAAGCCTAAAAAACTCCAACAAGTAAAAATCCTAAACTTAATAACAGTGGCATATATGAATTACAATGTGACCGCGCCGACTGCAGCGCTACCTATATCGGGCAGACGGGAAGGGCTTTCATTGGGATGTTATAATAATAAACGCACTTTTTCAAAATTCGCAGAACATCTCTTAGTGAATAATCCCGTCCCACTTGACAACTGCGAGCCTAAACCCTTACATATAGAAAAAAAGTGTCTTAGATTAAATTTACTTGAACAATTAGAAATTAATAATCGAAAGAATAATCGTAATATAACATTAATTAATAAAGTAAGGAAAATTATCCATTCACCACTTCTCAGTATATTCACATTGTCAACTCAATAATAGAGTGACAGACCGCAAAATAAATATTAAGTATTTCCATAACCCGATTTTACATACTGTAGGTTTTAAGATAGTTTGCATCTGTAATATTTCTGATAAATGCTAAGCGCATGCAAAATTAAAAAAAAAAGTATTAAATATTTTTCTCTTCAAAAACACCATGTTTATCGTATTGCACAATAATATTATCATTAGTTTGTAAGTATGTTTCTGTATCTGTCTGTACACAATAAGATAAACCCTAGCAAGTAGTATTTGTACAGCGCCCTTGAGGTGATTTTTCACAAAAACGGCCATACAAGTCATCCAAGTATTATTATAATTATGATTATTATTATTATATAACATAATAAAAATAAATTAAATACCTATGTAACTTTCTTCAAAAAATTAACTATTTTGTAGGTTTAATATTATAAATAGGGAGAAAGATAATAGTTAAATGAAATAAAACATGTTTTTTACAACAACTCCACACAGGAGGAGGCCCTGCGGAAAATTAGGGGTGAGTAGGAATCTGAGGGTCAATATGTTCAGGAGCGACACAAACAAAGGTAGATTAGTAGTTAAGTTCAAAAATATTTATTTAATTGTATCCTTATAGAGATATAGTAATAATCTGCCTTGTGGAGTTAATAATAAAAATAAGAGTAAAGACAAAGAATGCAAGGCTCGTCCAAGCGTAATGAGTAAGCTTAAGAAAGGGATGATTTGGGCATGTAGAGCGAATAGAAAGAGAAAAAGAAGTACGTAAAGTAGAACGTAGAAAGAAGTATAAGAAAAATATAAGACGCGAATGTGAATGGAAGAAGAAGCCGGAAACGCCCGAGGAAGATATGGTACGATCAAGTGAATCAAATACTTGAGTCGGGCCATGTCAGAAGTCGGATAACAGAGGGGAATGTACGAGACGATTTATGAATGTGAACGAAGCAAGAAGTGTATGCCAAGATCGAGTTGTTTGGCGGTCTGTGCTCTCTGCCTACACCCTGCGGGGAAACGATGTGATGGTTAGTTAGTTAATTAGTTCGACAAAAAACAGATTAGAATTAGGACAAAGAAAGACATAAATGATAAATCTTTTGCTTCAGACAAATTCTTCTTACCATCCCAACTGTAAAGTAAAATAAAAAAGCTTTCTTTGTCAATATTTGAAATGAATAGTCTGGCATCGGGTGCTTGTCGGGAAGTTGCCATGTTACCCAACCATGCAAATTTGGATCACGGACTTCCTTAAAGAAAGAACTATTCAAACCGCAGTTGACGGTTCCTGTTCCTCTCTGCACCAAATTAATGCAGGCGTACCTCAAGGATCCGTGCTGTCACCGACGCTGATTTTGTTGAACATAATCGATCTCGTGGAATGTGCACCAATACTCTGCTACGCTGATGACAGCACCGTTCGCTGTGGTTTTCTTTTCGACCAGCCCCCTTCCACTGTTGACGTCCGAACGGCTCGGGTAGCTTTGAGGATAAAAGTTGACCACCACCTCGAGAAGGTTCGTGCCTGGGGTAGGGCCAACTTGGTCAGCTTCAGCGTCTCAAAAACCCAAGCGGGCAATGACTGTCAATTGCAAGTGCAATTCGAGCAATCGGGGAGCCCCCTCCCCAACAAAGATTCCATTGAAATACTTGGAGTGAGTATTTTAGACCAGTTCAAGTATAGGGCTCTATAGAAGCCCGAGTAAATTTGGCTTCCAAGAAACTGGGCGTCTTGTGTAGGGCTAGCAGATTCTTCAATAGTGATCAACTGCTAATCCTATACAAATCTCAAGTACCTCCAACAATTGAATTTGGAAGTCACCTCTGGGCTGGAGCTCCCAAATACTTGATAAACCTGATTGATGCTGTGAAAAGGAGGACGGTTTGTTTGATTGATAATCCGTTGTTAACATACTGACTGACATCTCTGATGAACAGACGCAGGTAGGCTGAGTCTGTTATACAGATATTTCAATGGTGCCTGCTCGAAGGAGCTAGCAGCGTTGATCCTTCTGCGCTGGTGCACATGCGTGAAACTCGACGGACACGAGCGGAACATCCGTTCTCGGTTGATGTCGGATTTTTTGAGAACGGGTCGTTTCGCAGACTCGTTTTTGTGTTAATCGACTCGTATGTGGAACGAGCTACCGGCATCTGTCTTTCCTCCAATATTTAATCCGGGCTTCTTCAAAGCCCGCATTAACAAATCCCTTTCCTGCAGCCTCCTACTTAACCCGCCTCACAATATTTCCCAACCGGGTAGAGATATAGTTACCCTGCACGCGCTCTGTACATACAGGGGCGCTCCTGTGAGGTGTCCCATAATAAATAAGAAATAAATCTCGTACGAAATATGTCCTACGGGTTACTTATAATAATGCAGTGTCGTGGGGTGAATATTCGAGATATTTTCCAAGGACAATTCCATATTGAAATTTCTCTCTCTAAATTTTGTCGCAATAATGTTTTGAGATGTCGGGTTGGGAATATTCATCATAATGTAATTATTCATAAGTTGTCGCGGCCCGTTTCACTGTCAGGTAAACAATTTATAATAAAAGATCGCACGACCATCGAATTTGTATTAAAATAACACAGCAGAGCCGAGAGCCGAGTAGCTTCCACAGCTATGAATACTCTCTACGGTTTATGGTTACTTGGGGTAGCTCCGAGAACACTTCCCACTACGATTATAAGTACACCTCATAATAATAATGTAATTATTCTTAAGTTGTCGCGGCCCGTTTTACTGTCAGGTAAACAATTTATAATAAAAGATCGCACGACCATCGAATTTGTATTAAAATAACACAGCAGAGCCGAGAGCCGAGTAGCTCCTACAGCTATGAATACTCTCTACGGTTTATGTCTACTTGGGGTAGCTCCAAGAACACTTCCCACTACGCTTATAAGTACACTTCATAATAATAATGTAATTATTCTTAAGTTGTAACCTCATAAATACACCTCATAATAATAATTTAATTGTGAAAATAAAACAATTACTTTCTTTATAATCACGAGATTTATTTAATTTTATTAGGACCGACTGTTGTGTTAAGCGAAACCGGTTGTTGTTAAATCAAAGTTATTGTTTTATTTTCATAAAATATGTCTAACCACAAAGTGACTGCTTACTATCAAAAAATAAAAAATAATAATTAATACTATTTACTTTTGTTAACTACCTTTTATTTTTTACTTATTATTACTTAATTATTTCTATTTATTTAATGTTATTTACTTACTTTTATTCATGTATTATTAATTACTTATTACTGATTATTATATACTTATTATTATTTGTTTATTATTATTTACTCACTACTTTTTGTTAACAAAAATATGGCCACCCTATGATTGTGGCTAATTGGAACACAGATACTTTATGATAGTTATTTGGGTTACAATGAAATTATTGTTGCTGTAATCTATAAATGTGCGACCCAACTTAAAGATTTACTGTAGATTTTATAGTTGTTTATAGTCCGAATAACTTTGGTGTTATTTAAAAAAAAATACATCGCGTTTCATTTACTTAATACAATGTCAAACCACAAAGTGATTGCTTCTTATGAAAATACAATATAATAATACAATACATCGTTTCTCTAAAATTGTAAAGCTGCTCATCTCGACACAGGACTTTCCCAGTGTTATGAGTGGCTAATGTTTTCGTTATTGTTTTTTACATTTAAGAATAAATAAATAATTAATAAAACATGTTTTGTAGCAAAGATTGTACACTAGTTTCCCTCGTGTCTCTTACCATTTTTTTCGTTTTTTAAGAAATTATGAAGCTAATCTAGGTCTTGAAGAGATTGATGTTGTACAAGGGAGAAAACACAAAAGATAGTACAAGAACGATTTGTAAAAACAACCCGGATCTACAAATAGTGTTGTGGACGCGGTTATATTGTCTCTGGGTTGTGTAACGGTGACTAAGGGATCATAGACAATAGATCTTCGGATCACCTTTTATTGACACACCGGTCAAACAAGTACAGCATTTACACCAGGGGACCGATTCCGGTTCTTTTTAAGGATGAGGCATTGTCCTTATCACTAGGGTTAAACAATTTTTGTTTAACTATAGTTCCGGTCCTCTCGGATGACAGGTATAATTCAGCGAATGAAATTCTTTAAAACTATCGATATTTGCGTAGTTTCAACAGAAGAAACACTTATATCATCGTACTTTATTAGCAAGCAAATTTAAACAATACTATTAAATTAATCGAATTATCGAAATAACGATGATTGTAAAGTACCTATGCCCAAAGCCCAAAATATCAGATAAAGGATTATTTTAAAGGTCCCTCTAAGGACGTCAACAATGGACATTTTTAAACATTTCGACGTTCCAAGTATTCAAAAAATCTTTACCAAAAATGTTCTAGTTTATCATCTTAAAAAGGGCAAACTGGCTATCACTCCTCATAATCATAATACCAGAGCAAAGCAACTAGACAAGCTAAATGTACCTAAGTGCAATACTGCTTTTGGACAAATAAGCTTTGAATTTTTAGCTGTAAAATTATACAACAAACTCCCACTTAGTATCAAACAAAATAGTTCAATCAATAATTGAATTAAGTCCAGCAAAACTGGGCTTAAGGAATTAACAGAAGAAGAACTGACTAGTGTTCTTAAAACAACGTCATAGAAGTTACTGAAAATATCGTACCCAAACCTTGAAATATAGAAGTCGCTGAAACCCCTTTATTCAAAACCTAGTTCGCCTCAGCACAGGATTTCCTAGTGAGGGGACTATGAAAAAATTCTATAACATATATGTATTTTTTATATTTATACTTTACCTTAAAATGTTAAAATTATATAGAATAAATCATATAAAAATAATAAATAAATGAAGTAAAATCTAAAAATCACAATAACTACACGAGTGAAGTATGTGCGATGCACCTATGCTTTTTAATAATAATTAAACAAACTGCTTTAGAAACGTATCAATTGTCATTGACGTGGAACCGGAATCGCAGATAAGCAAAATATCTTTAACTGTAAGGACAAGGAAAATGTCTTATCCTTAAAAGAACCGGTATCGACCCCTGACGCCTATGTCCTAAATTCGTCCTTTAAGATAGGGGAGCCTATCAATGATTAAATATAATACACTTTTATCTTTATTCCACTTTTATTTTTGACCATGACCGGTTTCAGCCTGTGATGGCTATCTTCAGGCTAGTACAATTAATGCTTAAACTATGGTTTATATACAATTTTGGGTGTCAGGGGTAACAAACCATGATTTTACTTAGATTATGTATTGTTATAGCATGATTTTATGGCACTTGACTTATTTGGTACTTGAATTTATTCATAATATTAATTTATATTCGTATATCAATCTGGTTTAAAAAAAATCATTGTGAAGGTGGGTTACAGATGTTTTTATTGTAAAGATGATTTTATGTTATTTATCTAATAAAGGGTTGGTGAATTCTGATCGATAATGAGTTTATTCTAGGATTTTCCCATCTTAGTGGTAATATCAAAATATTGGCAGTGGGTGATTGAAATTAAATTTCCCTCCGAAGGTATCGTCATCATCACATGCGAGTATAAATTAAATTGTACAGCTGACTTATTTCTGTACTATTTTCCACGGAACTTTAATTTGTTCCGATGTTATGATTCAATAAACCGTGATATAACAATAACATACATCTTACTCCGAGACTACCCCGGTACTTAAATACATGTTTACCCAATGTGCGAATATTAACTATTTGTTTATTAATGGAAGCTTCATCCTAATATTTATTGTTATGTAATGTACACCACTTAACGTAATCACCTCTACTTATTTAACGAGAATTAATTAGTCAAGTGAACAATTCATTTCGATATATTTTACGGCAAGGATCCTTGAGCCAAGAACTTCAATGTTCAGTGTTGCCAAAACTCTTCAGAGTTAACGTTTTTAATATAATATTATAGTAGATTTATATACCCATACAAATAGATGCAACAAAATAACACATACAACATAAGGAAGTTGAAATTGTCAAAATACGTAACCAGTAATATATTGCACATTCATATTTATTTATAAATGAATTGAAAATTACTTTGTAAACACCACTTTTTAATATCAACATGTTTCGGAAGCGATGCTTTCCTCATCAAGACATAGAGAATATTAAAAAATAATTATGTCAAGTATAGACAAATGATAAACAGAAACAAAAATTGATAATAGGCAAGTAATTAATCACAAAAATATAATTATAAAATATTGAATAACAGATTTATATTAGAAATTGAAAATAAATTACTTTTATTATTAATATTAATAGCTATAGCTATTTTTTTAAATATTTTATTATGAATTATATTTAATTGAGTACCCGCCTCCCAAATTCAATTTCCTAAGTTGCAAACAGTAGGCAGAGAGGACGGACCGCCAACACTTTTTCTAATTTCTAAAATTTCGAATTTCTTTAATTGTAAACCGATTTTATTTGCATGTAAAACTGTTAAACCTTTATTTATGTCAAATATTTATTTATTTATTGACGCCTTAAAGGCTTTTACATGTTCAAATTCTTCGGCGTAATAATAAAGGAAAAAAATAGATTATTTAAAACCGAAATTTTAATATTTAATCATTGTAGAAAATAATATTAACATAACCCAAATGAAATATGAAAACGGAAAAAATGACAGAAAATAAAAAGATTTTAGCCGCATCTGGGACTCGAACCCAGTACCTCTGCCTATCCGGGACAACCACTTAACCAACTTAGCTAATAAGACCAGTTCAATTTATGGCATCTTCATCGGTATGATATCTCAAATTGAAGATTTGTTAATATTATTCTCCATTTTTTATCCCATATTATTGGCAGCTATCTTTATAATGATTAAAAAGTTCCTAAGGAACACAATTGCAAAACTAGACAGTCTCTTCGGATTAATATAAAGTTGGTTGAGCGGTTGTCCCGGATACGCAGAGGACCTGGGTTCGAGTCCCAGATGCGACTGAAATCTTTTTATTTTCTGTCATTTTTTCCGTTTTCGTATTTCATTTCATGATTAAATATTAAAATGAGGTTTTAATTATCAATAAAAAATTAAATCGGTGTTATAAGATTGGACTCTAGTATCTCAATAACAAATCTGTAATGCTTTTACCATTATTTTTTCTCTTTAATTTTTTTTTTCTCAACTTATGTACAGCACAAGATGCATGCGCCTAAATATAATAATTTTGCCCTACATTTGTATGATGATTGTAATTTATTGTTGTATTATATTATATTGTTGAAATAAACTCCTGCTGACAAGCTACTTGCAGTGGCTTAGCGGGTATAAGTTCCCACTGTATATAATTAATATTATACAATAAAAAAAAAAAAAATTAATTATTAATAATTAAAAATTTAATTTAAAACCATTGGAAATTCGAAAATCCATAAATAATATTTGTAGTAAATAGAATAATAAATTAAATTTATCACGCAGTCCTCTTTTAGATATTTTTCCAATGAATCGCTTCGTTCTTCCAAAAAAAACTCTTACTTACCCCTTCCTCTTTGGTCGGCTTCCACTCCAACACCTAAATATTAATGTACATCTATCATTATTTTATAACGTTGTTAAGTTTTAACATACGAGTATTCCTGACTTGATAGACAGCTTTCTTTGAGGTCAGCAGATTTGAATGCTGCTAACCGATTAGTTGAACCCTCTCGGTCAAATAAACCCGTGTACTATGATCGCGCTTTTTGTATATCGGGCCCGGTCATCTGGAATAAGCTTCCCCAAATATTGCTAACATTCATAATTTAGCAGAGTTCAAACGGGTATTGAAAACAAAATTATTCAAAAAATCCTATCCGACATAAAACATAAATTCATGTACGTAGAAACACAATTTCAGGACATTTTTTTCTTTCTTTTTCTTTTTCTTTTTCTTTCAATCCTCCATAGCTTATTTAGTTGCGGTTTTCTCTCCTTGTTTGTAACGTAAATACTGACCCCGCGTCTATGATTGTGATGATTGTCTACGGAAGAGAGATTCGTGAGAGAATGTCTATGGGAGACATCGGACGGGAGGGAGCAAGTCAACATGGCGGGCGACATAACCTGACTCGGGCGGTCGTGATCGACGTGTTTTTGGGAGGGATTATGTGTTAATTTTCTGTTTTGTTTGACGTCGGAGTGCGTCTATTGAATTTACCCGAAGTGGGTATGTTTTAGTTTATTGATTTATTGATGGCCAAATTGTGAGGCTATGAAACCAAACCGCGCGTGCCTGCTGCTTTGGAGAGAATCCCAGAAGAGTGATGAACGGACAAGAGGGTCAGTTGCTGTATCGAGGACCAAACAGGACATAAGGTAGCATCCTCACATTCCATTGTCTGAACCCCACGGAAGAAGCTGTGGCGGATGGCGCTTCAGAAGAGTCGTCATAGACTTCGCTGAAGGTGACGGCGGAAATCGGTGAGCATCTGGACCTGGAGAGGCCTTCCATGATGCTGAGGAGAAGAATCGGACCATAAGAGCCATCATTTATTATTTAAACCTTTTCGTTTTAACTTAATCCTTCTCTTTTCTCTTCATCTTTGCTCCACCATGATAGTCGTGGTTTTAGAATCAATAAATTATGTTCTTTCCTTTAAATAGGGTTTTTTTTACTGTGTCATGATATACATCCCACTTCCCCGTGCTTCATCCATCAGTCTCACCCACGAATCTTGAGATGAGTAGAACAATAGCCGGAGAGGGTTACATGTTATTTAATTTCATTAGTATTCAGTGAAAACCATGTATATAATTATCTCTTGTTATTTGTACCTACTACATATTTGATTATTTACACCATTAGTTTCTAAATTGTTATTTTATAATACCTGCTCATGAATATTGTATGTCATAGTATTAATTTGCATATTGTATATATATTATAATAACAGATATACTATGTAGTATATCTGTTATTTTACAATTAGGTTAGGTTAGTTAGTGTAAAGCGCACTTGAGGTGAACCATCACAAAACTGCGCTATAGAAATTAACTCTTATTATTATTATTATTAGGGAAGGGTACTTTCGAAACCGGTCGAGATTATCATATTATTATTTTTATTTACGGCCATTACAGGCTTTTACGTGGACATTTACAAATAATATTGAAAAGGTACATATGTATTATAATAGATAATATAAAAAGAAACAACACGCCTTTATCCAGAGTTTAGTAGTTTCAAATAACCTACCTCAATTCGATGAAAAAAAATACCGTACTAATGCTTGGCTATACTGTAACATTGATGTGCCAAATATGTCAACAACATACTCATACATACTCCAAGTACTCGTATTTGTTCCCCAGATGTTGAATCCGTCGCATAGGGGAATAATATTGCGACGCTAAAGTTGAATTGTCACAATAAAATGGTAGGTACTGTCTTGTCCTATCAGGTACATGAACAGCAATCAAATATAGCAGTTCAGGGGTATGAAACAAATAAAGCAATTCAGGGGTATAAAACAAATATAGCAGTTCAGGGGTATAAAACAAATACAGCAATTCAGGAGTATAAAACAAATATGGCGATTCAGGGGTATAAAACAAATATAGCAGTTCAGGGGTATACAACAAATATGGCAATTCAGGGGTATAAAACAAATATAGCAGCTCAGGGGTATAATACAAATATAGCAATTCAGGGGTATAAAACAAATATAGCAGCTCAGGGGTATAATACAAATATAGCAATTCAGGGGTATAAAACAAATATAGCAGTTTAGGGGTATAAAAAAAATAGCAAATTCAGGGGTATAAAACAAATATGGCAATTCAGGGGTATAAAACAATGAATTAAAATCTTAAATAAACGTCTTAAATTGCAAATAATTCTACATATAGATAATTTTTCTAAATTTAATTAATAAAGTAAAAAAATTATACTCAGTCAAAAATATGTTAATTCATTTTTTCCTCCACAGCGGCACAACAATAAAATCACTTTCCATGTTAGCCATAAACTTAGGGGTAGAGTTGGAAAATAAAAAAAACTGTTAATTTATGAAAAAGATAAAGACTTATTACTGAAATTTTCGTGAGAAGAGAATATAGAATCATGCAGTTACGGTTATTTATAAAGTTTGACACTTGAAAGCATAGAGATGTACAGCAATGATTTGCATTCATTTATACAAGTTACCTATTTTTGGTTGCATTCACAGTAAATTCTAATGTAAGTGTATAAGCAAATCCAAACATTTTGATTGCTCAACATGGTTACAACAAAGAATAACACAATGAAATACTAATAATCAAAATAAAATGATCTTACTGTGATACTAAATAGAAGGAGACGGGGAAGATGAGGAAGGTTGGAAAATACCTGGCTATTCCAAACTGGGGCCTGATTTCGGTTCCTTTTAAGGATAAGGCATTGTTCTTATCCTTAGGTTTAAAGACTTTTTGCTTAACGACACAAATGTAACGTAGAATCATCTCTTTCGGAAAGTAATACACATTTCTGCTGGATACCGTTCGGTGAAAGTAAAAAACACACACTTCACCAATTTGCCTTTTTAAACTTACAATAATCTTCCAGTACTACACAGGTGTGGTTCTGGACACCTGTCTGCACAAAACTGGGGTTGGTTCCAAATACGCTCGAACTCTTCTGGGGATGTCTTGTAGGGGGTGCCACTCTTCTGGGAATGCCTTGTACGAGGTGGCACTCTTCTGGGAATGCCTTGTAGGGGGTGGCACTCTTCTGGGGATGCCTTGTAGGGGGTGGCACTCTTCTGGGAGATGCCTTGTAGGGGTGGCACTCTTCTGGGGATGCGTTGTAGGTGCACTCTTCTGGGGGATGCCTTGTAAAGGTGCCACACTTCTAGGGGATGCCTTGTAGGGGTGCCACTCTTCTGGGGATGCCTTGTAGGGGTGCCACTCTTCTGGGGATGCCTTGTAGGGGGTGGCACTCTTCTGGGGATGCTTGTAGGGGTGGCCTCTTCTGGGAATGCCTTGGGGGTGGCCTCTTCTGGGGATGCCTTGTAGGGGGTGGCACTCTTCTGGGGATGCCTTGTGAGAGTGCCACTCTTCTGAGGGATGCCTTGTAGGGGTGCCACTCTTCTGGGGATACCTTGTGAGGGGTGGCACTCTTCTGGGGAATGCCTTGTAGGGGTGGCACTCTTCTGGGGAGGATGCCTTGGGATGCCACTCTTCTGGGGATGCCTTGTAGGGGTGCCACACTTCTGGGGATGCTGCCTTGTAGGGGTGGCACTCTTCTGGATGCCTTGTATGCTTCTGGGGATGTAGGGGGTGGCACTCTTCTGGGGATGCCTTGTAGGGGTGCCACTCTTCTGGGAATGCCTTGTACGAGGTGGCAGTCTTCTGGGAATGCCTTGTAGGGGGTGGCACTCTTCTGGGGATGCCTTGTAGGGGTGGCACTCTTCTGGGGATGCCTTGTAGGGGTGGCACTCTTCTGGAGATGCCTTGTAGGGGTGGCACTCTTCTGGGGATGCCTCGTAGGGGTGGAACTCTTCTGGGGATGACTTGTAGGGGTGGCACTCTTCTGGCATTTCGCACTCAGTGCTAAAAGTGGCAGCACTGGATGAGGTGGTTCTCTGCCTGATCCTGGTCATGCCGGGTACCCCTGACTAGGTAGGTCCCAGGATTCCTCAGGCAGAGTCCAGAGGCTTGGCGAGGCAGCAGATGTTGAGGGTTTCAGGGAAGGCGAAGGAAAAATAAGTAAAACACTTGTTTGGCTCTTGGTAGATAACTATCTCTCTGTACAAGTTGTTTCGTTGTTTATATAGAAATATTTTACATCTGTTCCACGTTTAGGGGTAATTATTTTTAATGGGGGCAATCATTTTTCAGAAATGAAAGTCCCGAAAAAAGTGTACATTTTATTTAATTATTCTTAAATTAAAAAAAAAAAACAAAAACAAAAACATTATCCACTTATCTCACTAGGACAATCCTTTGTTGAGATGAGCGGCTTTACAATTTTAGTGAAACGATAAATTACATACACACTTAAAAAAAAATATATATATATATCAAAGTTATTCAGACTACAAACAACTCTAAAATCTAAGCCCACAGTAAATCTTTAAGTTGGGTTTTCATTTATAGATTACAACAATAATAATTTCATTGTAACCCAAATAACTATCATAAAGTATCTGTGTTCCAATTAGCCACAATCATAGGGTGACCATATTTTTGTTAACAAAAATTAGTGAGTAATAATAGGTAAATAATAATAATTAAATAATAATCAGTAAATAGTAATAAGTAAATAATAAATAACACGATTAAAAATAAGCAAATATTAATAAGTAAATAAATAATAAAAATTAAATAATAATAATAATTGATAAGGTCCCTTATCAAGCTGAATAATCGTTTCATCTCAGTGGTATCAACATTACAAAAAATGAAGAATGAATACACGTCCGTTACACTTCCTATGAGCCATATTCGTGTTCTCATTTGAAAAGTTTTAAACGATCACAGTGCCCTCATTTTTTGTCTACTGTAAAATGTCAGACTGCAGCAGTGTTGAAGGGTGACCGGTCGCAGGTGGAAATTGGCAGCAACACTATGGAACCGGGTGAGAAGCTCCACTATTTGAGAAGCTCTCGGCATTGAACTCCGGATTCTATTTAGTGAAAAATCTAAGTTAAGGTGTTGGATACATTCCCGCGATACCTCAGAACGGCTGCCGAATCAATTTGTATCAGACGTTCAGTTAGTCGTCCCAGACAAAGCTGGGGTAAGCCAATAGCGCCGAGGCCAAGCGAGGGATTGGGCGTTGGGCCTGCAACCCGTAATGGACCAAGGCCACCAAAGTAGCTCAAGAGGGAAATGAGTAATTGAACGAAATTAATTAAAGTAATTCAAGGTGGACGCCGCATCATCTCAATTCAGTGCACATTAAGTAGGTAACTGAGCCATTGAGATGCAGTTACTATTGGGATGATTTTAGTCTTGAGATACCAGGAAGCTGGCTAGTCGAGAAAAAGAAGAATAATAATTATAATAAAAAGTGTTCAGCTATACATTCCGGAGCCAGGAGTGCAGCTGGTTTCAAGCAGTGCCTCTAGAAATCAGATAAAGTTCTTCATAAAGTAAGATCATAGATAAAATGTCTACACTTAAATAAAATTCTAAAAACACAAAAATTATAAAATCACTACCACAAGTATCCCCATTTCATTATTTATCAATTATTTTGATGTACGGCTGATGACTGTGCAGTCAGCAACCATACGCTGCCGAAGTTCTTGAAGCACTGCAGTGATGCCGATCTTCGAATAGATAGTGTTATTTCATTTAAAAATTTTGTTGAGGAATGGTTGAAACTACCCTCAGATAGAGAGGGTTGATGTCTGGGGAAGTAAATGGTCTCTTTGGCGTGTATGGTGTGCATATGGAGTCACGGGAACATTTCAGTTTATCAAACAGGTACCTACAAGTTCATGAAATAAGGAACTTTAGTGTATTTAATTTTATTTATTTATTTTTTATTATTAATTATGATATTCAAACTTAAATACCAGTAAATTTCGTTTTTTTTTCTAAAGATAGTTTTCATAGTTAGAATAACTATCAAATTTTTAATTTTTCGCCGGTCGGTTTTGATCAGTTTTGAGGTCAGAATGTCAAATTTCAAAACAAGGATGAGCTTTACCTCACATAATTTTATATTCTATTCATTCTATTTAGTAAACTATAACTAAAAATAAGTAATTAAATTATGTACATTTTTACAAACGATAACTCCAAGAATAATAATATTACTGAGCATTAACATTATCATAATATCCGTATTGATAAATGGTTTGCTCATGAATATTCTAATTTATTTTATTAATGATAGTTTTTTTAATATTGACCAACAATTATAGAACTTAAAATCACTCAAATTAAGTTGAAATTTCGCCAAAACTAAAAGAAAACACGTTTAATGTTTAAAACACAAAACGAAATCGAAAAAAAATAAATTCATACTAATCGAAAAACAGAACGCTCACGTGATGTCAGATGTTCCAAATGGAACCAACATAACAAGGTGTTTTGATGAAATGATTTTTTTTCACTTTTAAATAATGGTTTATAAATTCTACGTATAATAATGAAAGATATACATATATATAATGAAAGTTATATATTCAGAATCGCTGTCTGCTGATCTGTATGAATATATATTTTTAAAGCCATTATATTTTTCACTGGAGTTCTTTATTCCTTTTCAGGCGATACATTGCAAAATAATGCAAACTCATGCGTTTTGATTTGAAAACTTGATCGCCTGGAAATATTATATTAGATCCTTCAATTAAATACTGCGAGAAGAACGAATCTTTGATTTAATTTAGACTGGCATTTTTTTAGCGAATCTTTTTATATGCCCAGTAAAAAAATATGTTTCAGGCCTGCAAAAATGCTCTGAAGTGCACGATCTTCAACTTTAGAACCTTATTTCGGATGTCATTTTATTGAAAGTATCTACCCATCACGACGTTTCTCCGCAGGGGTAGGCAGATGGGGATAGACCGCCACACAAATCTGTCTCGGCACACACTCCGCGCTTCATTCACACTGACTCTTGACATGACCCGACTCAAGTATTCCTCGGATATCCCCGAGCCTCAGCATTCAGAATTTCTGTGTACCTGTTGCAAACTTCCCTAAAAACTTTAAGTGTGTATGCACATAAAAAATATGTGTTATTTTAGTAGATATGTTGAAAAAGCATTTATTTGAAATTCTCTCCATAAAAAAATCGCAAAGTACTCGTATGCTCCGTACAATATGAAGAACACGCGTGGTTCTGTTATTCAACATGTTATACTCGTAGGTATGAAAACTTCACAGCGTTTCTTTAAATGGTACTGAGATTTTAATTCTATTCTAAATATGTCCTGTTTTATTGCATAGTTTTATAACGATCGCTTACGCTCTAAGCGTTATTTATGTTAGTGCGCTTCCTCTCTCTATCGTATTGATATATTTCCTTTTCACACAGTTTCCGCTCGGAGGGTATATATTCTCCTTTTTTCGTTCATCCGTTTTAGATACCCAAACCATCAAAGCTTCCCTTTCTTAATCGTAACCATTAGGCTTACATCGGCCTTGCATCCTTTCCGAATCTTTAAATTTTTAACTCGGTCATACAAAGTTACGCCTCAGAGATCTCATTTCAGTATAGTTTCACGTTTTCTCTTCCAGTTATATGTATTTTATTTGGTTTATTTTGAAAAATTATGTTCTTAGAGTTTGACCGGAAATTTTTTGAATATTGTGACGGAACTTCACAAAATAAAATAACACAGCTTTTTGGCGATGTTTTTTTGTATAAATCTAAAACAGACCGACATTTAGTAGCAATTTCAACCTTATCGCCAGCGCCGCTGAGGTGATTTCTCACAAAAGCGGCGCTATAGAAATGGTCCAATTATTATTATTATTATTATTATTATTATTATTATCGCCACCAGAGTAAAGGCGTTCTTAGACGATACTTTTTTTTCATCCAGATTGCTCATGGGTTGTCTTTTTCTATGGAAAAGGGATGAAGGATAGGACATGTTCTATTTTTGCATCTAGTTTAAGATGGCGGATATTATGTGATTATCTGTTGTCTTCATCTGTCATTGTATTTGGAAAAAAAAATTAAATTAAATATATTGGAAGATAACATTATGTATTTATTACTGTTCAGTATTGTGGATTTAGGGTATATTTTTGATGATTTTTTTGACATTTTGCTTTACGTAAATAATACGCACTGTCACAGTTTAGTGCGATTTCTTTGACCGCTGCCATTCTTTTACATACATATAATGCTGCGTATTTTGTGGAGATGTTGCATGTTCATCAAGGAATATATTTTAAAAGATTAAAGGTGGATTAGGCTCTGTTCAAATTGATTCTGAACGCGTGTTTCTGTTCGGAATTGTGAAACTCGCGGATATTTTAGAATTTAGTTTTTGATATATTGTGAAGGTGCTGCTATTTTTTGACGATTAAGTCCTTCTCCTTTAATGGTAACTTTAAACTTAAAATTACAATTGAAAACATTAATTATTATGTAAGTTTGATGAATCAATTGCATCTGATTATGCTATCTGACTGGAGAGTTATGTCATACTTAGTTGTGTTATATAGAATCATTAACGACCTAAAGGATAGCCCTGCCATCCTCGCAACTATTAAATTAAATGTACCGACGAGGAACACAACACAAACTATTGCATTTTTCTGCAACACTTACACATCCGATTTCATTCATTAACCAATAGGATGCGTGATCTGGGAAACAGGTTTGGAGGTGTTATTGATGTATTTATTGACTACATTTATAGAGTAAAGCGTCATCTATACCAGCACTTTGATGAATCCTACAATATGTAATATTGTAGATTGGATAATATGGCGATAACGATTTGCATTATAATATTGGTTTGGTTTTCTATTGTATGCCGCTGTTAAACGTTTAAAAAAGATTGTTCATTACTTTATGGTTTAGAATCTCCATGTACTTGTAATGTTGATAGCTCTTTATATTATATTCTAAAATCCATGTAAAAGCCCGGATGGGCGAATAATCAAATAAATAAATGTGTAGCCCAAATTTTTACGTTTTATTAATTTCAAAGTACGCATACCAATTCAACACACAAACTATGCGTTCTTACTAAAAGCACTTAAAATGCATTCCCTAGAAAACAGAACAAACAAATCTGACATAACTTTTATTTTAAAAATTATTCACTCCAAACTAGACTGTTGTGAACACCTCTTCCAATCATGTTCAAAGTACCTCATCGACCTACTCCGTAAAATGAATTATTCCGCAACAATAATTCAGGAACTAACCACCAAATACATGCAAAAACCCAGATGGGCGTATAATCAAATGAATAAATAACGGTAAGAAACTGATTAGTATAACACTATTGATTAATTTGGCAGCTCTGATAAATCGTTGGCCCCTTAAATCAGTTGTTTGAAGCAATTAACATACTTTAATCAACATATAGATGCAATTAACACAGTTCAAGTCGAGTTTCAACACTTCTGGCCTGTGGTGCTTGATTAACGGCGTGCATTGTTTCAATAAAACACACTTACAATTAAATTACATAATACGCTCTCACCAACATATAGATGCAATTAACACAGTTCAAGTCGAGTTTCAACACTCCTGACCTGTGGTGTTTGATTAACGGCGTGCATTGTTTCAATAAAACACACTTACAATCAAATTAGATAATACGCTCTCACCAACATATAGATGCAATTAACACAGTTCAAGTCGAGTTTCAACACTCCTGACCTGTGGTGTTTGATTAACGGCGTGCATTGTTTCAATAAAACACACTTACAATCAAATTAGATAATACGCTCTCACCAACATATAGATGCAATTAACACAGTTCAAGTCGAGTTTCAACACTCCTGACCTGTGGTGTTTGATTAACGGCGTGCATTGTTTCAATAAAACACACTTACAATCAAATTAGATAATACGCTCTCACCAACAGATTGTAGCAAGATTAATTAAAAAAAAAAATTACTTTGTAAACACCACTTTTTTAATATTATTAATAATTACTTACCTACTTTAATCACTTTTTGTTTATGTTGATAATTTGTCTATTCTTACAATACTGTGTTCTATGTTTATCATTTGTTTATATTTGACATTATTATTTTTTAGTATTCTGCATGTCCTGATGAGGAAAGCTTCGCTTTCGAAATATGTTGACATGTATATAAAAAAAGTAGTGTATTTTTTCGGCATTCACTATATAGCAATTTTGAGACATTTTGTTTGGAAGTTTTATTTACTATGTACTTTTGCTATTTTTGATTTATTAATTTGCATTCCCTAGAAACTTTAGAAATTAACAAAAAAAAAATTTTTATTTAGTAAACAAGATCCCTGTAAATCACCTTTGCTAACCATGTGTCCTATTAACTTTGACTCCTTTTACCGCCCACCCCCTCTAAATCACCACTCCCTCTACCCTCACCTAATGGTAACTATTTTTGTTTCTGTACTTGTTTAATTTAAGTTAGTTTTAAGAATGCTAGTGAATTACACGGTTGCGTCGAAACCGGTAGCGAATTGAATAAATCAAAAATAGCAAAAGTACACAGTCAATAAAACTTCCAAACAAAAAGTAGTTTTTAATTTATTTATTACCATAATAATGACTCCACAAAGTGAAATCCAATCTTTTGTAGAAATTACAAAGATTAATTATTGAGAGATGGTTATTTGTACCCTTTTGGTCTTACGATGCAATGCGGAAAAGACATACTCCAAAATAGAGTTTGAAAAACACCTGTATGAAAAATAAAGTTGTAGATCGTGGCAATCATTGTATGATAATATTATTCCACTTAATAAACACTTAGGTAATCATGATTTGTAATTGCATTTGCAGTGACAGGTCTCAGCTTATATTCGTAATTCTTGGCAACCTTCTACGGATAAAAGATTACGAAAACACGTGTGGTTGTAGGGATGAACATCTGAATTATATAATTTGAAATAAAAATGTAATTGAACGTAGAATAGGTGCGGCAAGCGGTGTGCGGCGTCCTCTTATAACTCAATGATAAGGAAAGCTGACCTAAGTGTCGAGACAAAGTTGGCAGTGTACAAATCAGTGTATCGCCCCACGCTCACTTATGGTCAACAGATCTGGATGTTACACGTTCTAGGGTTCAAGCTGCCGAGATGAGAGTAGCAGGAGTCACGAGGTGGGATCGAATAAGAAGCTCGGTGATCCGGGAGGAGCTAAACATCGAACAACTATTATTCTTCATAGAAAAGTCGCAACTGAGGTGGCTTGGCCACGTGTTAAGAATGTCAGAAGGTCGAATTCCACTGAAAATTCTGAATGCTATTCCAGAGGGAAGATATCCAGTGGGCCGCCCCAGACACAGATGGGAGAAGCAACTCCGGAGACTCTTAGATCGTATGGCAGTTTATTCCAGGCTTTAGGGCCTGACACGCTGAAAGCTCGCTCACCAAACTTGTATCGGATGTGCGCTTTGGTTCCTTCAGCCTTCCGATGGCCGATGACGTCGCTGATCTAAGAGTTGACAGTCGTGAATTAGAATTTTCAGGGATGCATAGTTCCGGTAGGTAAGCCGGAGTCGCACCGTTAACTGATTTAAATACCGTCCAGCAAAGTTTGAACTGTATTCTTTCAGGACATTTGAGCCAATGAAGATTTTTGAGATGCTCTGAAATATGGGAGTATATAGATACGCCTGTAATAAGTCTTGCCGCAGCGTTAAAAACGGATTGGAATTTGTTAATTTGATATTTGGGGATCCAATATCAGTTGGGGAGCAGTTTACGAAACTCGTCTGATCCTCATAGAAGTTGTTCAGAAACTCGTAATAAACATTATACTCAAATACCCACAAGACTACCCAACTGATCGAAGAATTCAATGTTCCAACATTTAAGGACTTATTTGTGAAAATTCAATCATTTGAATTATAAAAGAAAAATATAAATATGCATTCATAACGGAGAATCGTACTAGACTTAAGAGGAAAGGCTGCGCGGCCTGTTTCATTCTAAATTTTGTTTTGGATTTGAGATCAAAATACTCAAAAATTTCATCAACAAGTTTAGTAAACACCTAGTACTAGTTAGAAATAATTTATTTATTTTTGTTTTACATTATCAAATGTAGGCCATTAAAGGAATTGTGATTTTTCGCGATTTTAGAGGCACCTTTAACCATTATTTGGGGCTAATGATGATTTAAAAATAAGTTTTACCCCATCTACTTACTACTAAATATAATGAAATAAGCGTCGTTATGTTGGACTTTAAATTAAATTAAAAACGACAATTTACATTGGAACACAAATTTTCAGTACATAATTTAAATATCGATGCGAAAAAACTTTTTTTTAATGTTTTATTTTTATATTCTTATTCAGGTAATCATATTTATATACGTAATATATCAACAATTTATGAAACAGGCACCGCAGCCGTTCCTCTTAAATATATATTCTCATGACAAAAATTAAACACTTCTTTTGCAAAAGACCATTATACTGCCAGTAATGGTCTTTTGCAAAAGACCATTATACTGCCAGTAATGGTCTTTTGCAAAAGAAGTGTTATAGTTACCTAAGAAAGTTTTTTTAAAATATTTTGCCGGAAGGCATTACTGACAAAATAGAAAATATTTATTTATTTATTTACGCCCGTTAGGTACATATGTATTATAATAGATAGCATAAAAAGAAACAACATAATTTGATGCTTTTATCCAGAGTTGAATAGTTTCAAATAATCTAGCTGCACTCGATGAAAAAAACCGTAATAATGCATGGCTATACTGTAACATTGATGTGCCAAATATGTCAACAACATCGAATTATTTGTTCCCCAGATGTTGAGTCCATCGCGTAGGGGAATAACATTGCGACGCCGAAGTTGAATTGCCACAATAAAACGGTAGATACTGTCTTGTCCTACTATTGAATGTCCTATGTTGAACGCTGTCAAGAAATATTTAAAAAACCTCTTAAGTTAGTCGTATAAAATAACATTCTTTCCCCACAACAAAAAAATATTCTTAATATACCCATATAATGTATTTCTTTTTAATTATTGTACATTATATCTGTTAGGATACAATATACTCACACTTAATACAAATATCTCCAGACACCACATTTATTTACATTTCGTTTTCATGATCATACTGCAATGTTATTAAGACTACACGTAATATTATATTAATAATTAATTAATTGTTTGTTTGTTTAATTGACGTAATTAAATAAATATATATTAATGTTAATCAAATTTAAAAATGTTACTGTCAGCATTTTAAGTTTTTATTATGGTGACAGCTGTTTCGGTGTTCTAACCCATTTTCAAACTGCGGTTAATCCACATTGTGACGACTTATTTATACGATTTTATTTACTCCCGCCCAATTCTGATTTGGACGGATTTAAAAAAAAAAAGATTTTTATAGGTAAAATAATTAAAATTCTCTAACTAACTAACTAACTAACCATCACGCCGTTTCCCCGCAGGGGTAGGCAGAGAGGACGGACCGCCAAACAACTCGATCTTGGCATACACTTCTTGCTTCATTCACTTTCATACAACGTCTCATACATTCTCTTCTGTTATTCCGACTTCTGACATGGCCCGATTCAAGTATTTTTTCACTTGATCGTGCCATGTCTTCCTCGGACGTCCCCGGTTTCTTCTTCCATTCACATTCGCGTCATATATTCTCCTTACACTCCTTTCTTCATTCATTCGCTCTACATGCCCAAACCATCGAAGCGTCCCTTTCTTAATCTTGCAAAATTCTCTATTCTGTAATTAATAATTAATGCTTACACATGTACCATAAATATTATTCTACTATTGGAAATAAATGTACACTCTTCTTCCATCCTCGAGCAAAAGCTTTTAATGAAAGAGTACTATTATATTATGTTATACAAAATGTTAACTTTATTATTACAATGTACGTACCCATATATTTCATTAATTAATTAAAAAAGTATTTTTATTTATCAGCGCAATGTTCATATGAGTAATAATCCCGTCCCACCTGAAGAGTTATCCGGAGATAGATCGACACCTGTCCAACGCACTCCGTTCCCGATGAGATAGGCCCAGCGTTGAAAGGAACATGCGAGTCTGCCTGCAGGACAGCGCAATGTAGCGCAACCAGCACATGACAGCGCGAGCCCCCTGCGCCGATGTTTGACCCACTTGTGCTGCGAGTATTTGCGAGTTGTCGGTGGCGAGCTACTCCCGTCGCAAGTGATCCCTGTGATTGGGATTTATTGCACTGATATTTGGCGAGACTAATTTTATATTGAATTTGCCCGATGCTTTCAAATGATTCAGTTATTACTATAAATTATTTTTTTGATTGTTTGTGAACATGTATGCGCGGTTATACATTACTTGATGCATCTGGAGGCCTATTCCCGTTCTTTTTAAGGAATATTCCTTATCTTCTTCCTTAGGCTTAAATAATTCTTGATTAACTGCGGGATTCCGGTGAGACATAATAAAAAGATCCTAAATAGATTGTCAAGAGAATCTTTTAATACACAGATGATCATCAAGTGACAGAAGATTTTGAACAAAACTTTTAAAAACAATTACATTATATTATAATCCATTTTGAAACATTATTATTTTATTTTTAAATAGCATAAATAACCCATTTAAAGAAAAATTACGTTTTGTAAAAAGGTACCCCCCTCACTAGTTAGATCATTTAGTTCGGAACGAGTGAATCCGGATTTGCGAACTCGAGTGAGTCCATCGCCTTCGGAATCGGATTCATCGGACTCGGCCGGCCGTAACGACTCTCCTCTATGCCACGCCTGCCGTGAATTGTTGAAAATGTCAACATCTATATAATGTTTAATAATTTTTACTAACTAATTATGTATAAAGTAAATAATAACGTAATTGGAAACTTACTTAATATTGAGTTTTTCTCTTGTTATTATTATTACTATGCAAATATTTAAATTTTTAATGAATGTCATTCGCTTAATGACAGCTAACAGCTGTTACCCGAGAGAACCAGAACTGCAGTTAAACAAGAAGTTTAAGCCTAAGGAAAAGGATAAGGAATCTTTCTTAAAAATAACGTGAATTGCCCTCCTGAGGTAAACCACACAAGAAAATACACATTACTCTCGATTTTCGATTATTTGCAAAGGAAAGGAATTATTTTAACTTTAATCGTAAAATACACGAGAGGTATTTTTTTTATTTATTTTTTAAGTTGTCCAGTTTTCCTTGGAAACCAGTTGTCATATGTACACAGGAATATATAATATATTAGTAAAATCGAACACACGCACCAAACCAGAAGCCGTAGCAGAAATGATTTGACAATCCCAGTGAGTGCTACCACAATGTACCAAAAAAGACACACCTATCTTGGACCAAAAATATGCAATAAAAACTCCCCCGAACTTAAAAACTGCGAATTGTCGTCCTTCGGCAAAAATATTACACAAATGGTTTATTGATCTGGGAAGAACGGAGAACGAAGTGTTTTATAAAGTTGGAGTATTTAAAATTTATGTGCTCTAAAGGTATTTTAACTTCAAAATTTATGAAATGTAAAAATTTTCTTTGAATTCTTTCTACATTATGAATATGTATTTTGTAGAAGGTCGACCACACTGTGGAAGCATGTTCTATTAGACTTCTGCCTAGGGATATACAAGTGGTGTGTCGAAATGTAGATGGGTTTTTCTAATAGTATGAAACGTAAAAGACGAAGAAAAACATTGGAAGCAGTCTAGAAAATAAATTACTCTTGTACCTAGACTTCACGCAGAAGGTAATACTTTTTCAGACATAGTAGATATGTTTAACTGCTCGGAATACAAACACAAACAGATGATTATAGAATACATTCTCAACAATTATTAAGATATGTGTCTGGAGTATAAGTATCAGAGAATGTGAGGTATGTTTTGAATATTCGCCTCTGTAGCTAATTATTTGGAAAGGTACTTACACTATGTTATTCCTGTATTTGTTCGTGAGACAAATGTTATATTTAGTTATTGTATTTCATGAAGGCTATCTATTTTATCTATGTATCAATGTACCTACTGTGATGTGTTTTGCATCTGTATCACTATTGTAATTAACTAAATATGGAAAAGTCGAATGTAATATAATAAATAGATAAATATTTGATCCGGGTAGAAAGAGGCTGAGATGTGAGGTGGCTATATTTTCCTCGGGGTCCTAGAGTAGAACTGAGCGAATTATTATGTCGGGAAAGGGGATGGGGTAGCCAGGAGAGATTGTTTAACTCGGGGCTACATGCAACTAAATTTTACAAAATAAGACAAAAAAAGTTCTGAAAAACAACTTTTAGTAATTTGACTAACTGGTGCTAGTCATTCAATACCTTATAATAAATTTACAGTTAAGGTACTTGCATATATACATGTATATCTACATAAAACACAAATTTATGTTTCAAACTTAAATCTTTAAAACATAAATATTTCATAATATCTTATTCAAAAACATTTCTTCTAATATCTATAAAAAAATAAACATAATTAACATCAAAAATTGTACATTAAATAATATTTCCTATTTATATAATACGAATAGTTTTTTTCAGATAGCTAGGTCTTCAATATATTAATTAACTGTTTTTATTTTAATACGCGTCAGTTGTGAGTAAAATGGCTACTATGCAGCACAAAGTATTGTGTATTTGTGAGTTCTGTAAAAATGAGTCGGCAACTGCAGTGCAGCGTATCTTTCGTCTCCATTTTAACATTGAAACTCCAACTAAAAAGAGATTTGTCGCTGGTATCAGCAATTTGAGAAAACTGGATGTCTCTGCAAAGGAAAAAATTCCGGGCCGACAGCGTGTATCGGATGAGAACGTTGCGTTAATTGAATCCATTATTTTGAACAAATTTTTATATGGAAACATATTGATGTGAGGAAGTAGGAAGGGTGGCTACGCTACTTGTTAAATAATAACCTTATTTTACACATTCGTAAAGTGGAAGTTACTCTCAGTATCGCCTTGGTGAGGCCACCATTCAGAATGGAAGTATTGCGGTGCTTGAATCGCCTAGCAGTAAGCACATATAAATAGCCAGATACTTCCCAACCCTTTCCTTGATCTTTCTTTTTAATTCCCATTTCCTCTAGCCTCACAATACAAGGAATAAGGAACTTCAGTACATTTAAACAAAATCAATAATGACGTTCAAACTTAAATACCAGTATATTTCGTTTTGTTATAGTTTTTATAGTTAAAATAATTTTCAAAGTTTCAATTTTTCAAAGCCCACCAAATCGCTCCAAATCTATGGCCGATCGGTTTTGATCAGTTTTGAGGTTAGAACGTGAAATGTCAAAACAAGGATGAGCTTTACCGTACATAATTTTATATTCTATTCATAGTAAACCATAAATAAAAATGAATAATAAAATTATGTACCTTTTTAAAAACTTTTAATCAAATAATAATAATAGTATTGAGCATTAACATTATCATATTATCCGTACTGATAATTGGTTTGCTTACGAATACTCTAATTTATTTCACTAATGATAGTTTTTTTAATATAGCTAAAAGTCACCCAAATTAAGTTTAATTTCATCAAAACTAAAAAGAACTATGTATTTAGAAAACAAAAGTAAAAATAAAAATTTTCCAAATGCCATGGTACCAATATAACAAGGTGTTTTGACGAGATGATTTTTTATTCACGTTTAAATAACGATTTATAAATTCTACGTATAATTACATATAATAAAAGTTATATATTCAGAATCGGCGTTAGCTGTTCTATATGAATACATATTTTTAAAGCCATTATATTTTTCACTAGAGCGATCTTTAGCACCTTTTTCTAGTAAGGGTTATTTTTTTCGCTCAGCTTTGATTGGTGAAAGTAGCCGCCACCGCTCTCACATTTGCCACTTCCACAGCGGTTGTCACTTCCACGAAATGCTTTAATTCTAACGAAAGCAAATAAAGTATAACGCCGGTTCGGCATCTGTTAGATCAAAGAGTTCGGGAATACATTATTATCGAACTTCACAGGCGGACCCGGCGGAGCGCGGTGTGTTTTGCTGGTGCCCCCGTTACGGTGGGAGAGATATAAACGGATTAGTATTTATTTATTATGATCGGAGAGCTCGCTTATGGCTGTCCTCATATTGACGTTATGTTTCAACTCGGTTACATTGGTTCCCCACCGCAGTAACATGTATTTAATTATTTCTACGAAAACTTGATTATTTTTTAAAGTTGTGACTTTTACGGAATATTTTTAAGGGGGAGATTTTTATGTTGGGGTGATTGATGGTCGGGTAGGTAGGACACTCAACTGGCTATCTGGTGCGTCAAATGCGAATCTGACAACTAGAACCAAAGTATCTACACCCCTTTCAACCCAGCGGAGCAGCCCGACGTGTTTTAGTCGGTCTCGTTATTTATCGCAAAATATGAGGGGTATTTCATACATTCCAAATATAAAAATGACTTAAAATTGTCATAATTGTGTGTAGGTTTAGGTAGGTTTAATTCAGTGATAAGACGCTTAGTTTTAGTTGGAATTCCCCGTGTGGCCAACTTTGGATAATAAAAAACAAAAACCTAAAACATGTTTTATTGTGCTATGTTATATTAAGTTATAAGCTATATTATATTATGTTATGGTAAGTTACATGTTAGATAAGCTATGTTTTATTGTGCTATTTTATGTTAAGTTTAGTTATGGGTAGTTAATCCTTGGAAGGGAATGGCCGACACAGGTGTCGATGAGGCTCGCTATCCATCACACCGCCAACCCTTCGTTAGCGCGAAGAGGAGAAAGGAACGTGAACAATGTCGAATTGGCACGTGGAATGTCAGAGGAGGAATGGAAAGAAAGATGAATGAACTATGTGATACGATGGTAAGGAAAAGTTTGGATGTACTCTGTATAACAGAGAGTATTAAAAAGGGGAGCGGTACGATGCAGCATAATGATACGCTCACCATCTGGTCTGGTAGACCAGATAAAGACAGGGCTTGTCAGGGTGTTACACCGTTACTGTCTCCTAGAATGGTGGAATGTATGTTGCAATATGAATGTGTAAGTCCGAGAATAATGTGTATCCGATTCAAAATCGGGTTGACAAGAGTGTTTTTAGTTATATACTGTGCTCCTGTCAACTCTGAAAGCGATAAAGTGAAAGATGATTTTTGGACTGGTGTGAGCGATGTGATGAGATTAAAGAATATGAATGAAAGGATTATAATGGTGGGGGATATGAATGGATAGGTGGGAGTTAGAAGGGATGGTTTTGAGTCAGCCTTGGGTTTATTTGGGGATAAAATAACGAATGACGATGGAAACAGAATGCTTAAAGTATGTTTGGAGTGGAACCTGTTTGTATCGAATACCTTTTTCAATCAGAAAGGTATCCACCAATATAAGTGGGAAAGAGGAAATGAGAGGTCATTGATTGATTTTGTAGTAATTGACTCTATGTTGAGAGCCGTCACCGCAGACATGAGAGTTTTCAGAGGGGCTGAGGTAGAAACCGACCATTTCCTGGTTGTGTCGAGAGTAAACCTCTTCCGCGGCTGGCGCTCTAAAGTGAAAACGGTCTCGACCTCAACTAGAGTTAAAATAGAAAAACTACAAAACGATAATGTAAGAAGTAAGTATGAAAATTGTGTAGAGATGAAACTGAATGATGAAGTAATGAACGGTCTAAGCATAGACGAAACATGGGACCACATGAAAGTGAGCTTCTGTGAGTCTGCTAGAGAGGTATGTGGAGAAAGGTAGGAAGAAAGGTGATGCATGGTGGGATGATGAGATTAAAGCACTGGTCTCAGAGAAGAAGAAAGCGTGGTTATGTCTGATAACGACTGGCAGTGCTTCTAGCGAAGAGAGGGATAGAGCGAAAGAAGTTTACAAGGGATGCAAGAAAAGAGTATGTGATGGAGTGAAAGAGCGAAAAAAACGCCTGGAAGGGGAAAAGGTGATCAAAATGACAAACCACTTCCAAGAAAACATTAAACTCTTTTGGAAGGAGGTCAAAGGGTCCCGGAATGGTCCAGAAAGCGGATGTGTGAAAGTGATGAAATCGAAAGATGGAAAAGTGTTGACGAATGAGAAAGAAATAAAAGAGAGAGGGATGAAATACTTTGAAGAGGTCTTCGAAAGCAACCCGAGTGATAGTGATTCCAGTGGCGAGTCAGGTATGAATGACGATGGCGTGAATGTTCTCAAAATCAGCATGGATGAAATTAAGAGATCAATTAAATGTATGAAGAATGGTAAGGCTGTTGGTTTTGATAATATTGCTGCTGAATACTTTAAAGGAGATAGCCGTATAATTCTCACATGGTTATGCAAACTTTTTAACCAGTGTTTAGAGGAGGGTTACACCCCATTAGATTGTAGAAGGGATGTAATCATGCCTCTATACAAAGGTATAGGGTCACGCATGGAATGTGGAAATCACAGGGCAATTAGCCTGCTAAGTTCAGTTGGAAAGCTGTATGGTAGAATATTGATTGAAAGGGTACAAATGAAAACAAGCGATAAAATATGGGATGTGCAAGGTTCATTTATGAGTGGAAGAGGGTGTACGTTGTATGAAAGTGAATGAAGCAAGAAGTGTATGCCAAGATCGAGTTGTTTGGCGGACCGTCCTCTCTGCCTACCCCTGCGGGGAAATGGCGTGATGGTTAGTTAGTTAGACTGTTATCTTTTATAAAACTCCCTTATCGATGTATTTTATTTTCTTTACTCCAATGTTCAAACAGTAAGATATCCATGTAAAAGTCCTGTGGGTGTTAAATCAATAAATAAAATAGGTTGTTGTAGCTCACATCGAGTTCCGAGTGCAAATTACCGCTGATGCATTCCTGAAAGTCGAACATATCGAACTCTTGATATCTGTGCCTAGGACGGTAATCGATGAAGAATTTGTTATACATTTTGTCAAAACACTTTCAGAATATCTGTTTTATTCGAAGCATCATCGGCTTTTAATTTTCATGTTTTCTAATATAATTAATTGTAATTGAATAATCACGTCCCGCTTGAAAACAACGAGCCCAAACCCTTACATATAGAAAGAAAGGGTCTTAGATTTAATTTACTTGAACAATTAGAAATTAATAAACGAACGAATGATCCTAACATAACATTAATTAATAAACTAAGGAAAATTATTTATTCACCACTTCTCAGTATGTTCATATCATTAAAACAACACAACACATTTAAATAAATCAATTAAATATACATTATCTTTTAAATACGGGGAAACACATTATAAATGTAAAAACCTCACAGAATAGAGAATTTAAATTATTTTAATAACTCATCATTTTTAAAAACCCGTCCAAATTAGAATTGGGTGGGAGTAAATAAAATCATATGAATAAGTCGTCACAATGTGTATTAACCGCAGTTTGAAAATGGCCTTGAACGCCAAAAAAGCACTCACAATAATAAAAAAAATATATATTTGCAGAACTTAATACTAACATTATTAAATTTGATTGGTTCAGTTACCTAATAAACAAATAATTTAAATATTTGTAAATGTAAATAATTAATCATTATTATCAAAAATCTCAAATAAAATCATGTTTCAAATAAGCACCTACTCTTCTTTTGCCAATAACCTTCTAATGTATATAATATCAATGACAAATAGGATTTAAACAGTAACTTCAATGTCATGCTTTGTGCAGTGTTTTCTAATGTGTGTCCTGTGCGGGCAAAGTCACATCATCTCAGCCCAAAACATTGTAATTTAACGTTTTAATCTGGAGTGCCCTACCAGGTAAGTATATTTTCTGTATATGTACATA
>JAHDVE020004413.1:0-13276 GCA_022606495.2 Halesus radiatus | reverse complement strand
TGAAACGTTGCTTGAAATGGCTTTTAGCCGTGTTTGGTGACCAGATCTGAATAGCCTGGTATACCCCACCTTCCTCTTCCCTTCTCCTTCCCCTCCCCAATACCTTCAGCCTCACAACATTCCCCAATCGGGAATGCTATAGTCTCACTGGCTCCAGATGGTTGGGAGCAGTTGGGACTCTTGTGCGGCATTAATATAAAAAAAAAATTATAGAGCTTAGTCACCCGAATTAAATTTTAATTCGGCCAAAACTAAAAAAATACATATTTAAAATACAAAACAAAAGCGAAAAATCAAAATGATCATACTAATCCAAAAACAGAATGCGCACTCGACGTCAGATGTTCCAAATGCTATGGTACCAAAATAACAAGGTGTTTTGATGAGATGATTTTTTATTCACTTTTAAATAACGATTCCTAAATTCTACGTAGAATTATATATAATAAAAGTTATATATTCAGAATCGGCGTTTGCTGATCTATAGATGAATACATATTTTAAAGCCATTATATTTTTCACTGGAGTTCCTCATTACAGAAAATAATTTTATTGTCTGCCAACATATATAATAAGTATTGTAAGTAGGTACTTTTACTGCTTGATTGGATTTGAAAAGATTATTTTTATATTTTTCTCACATAAATGTCACTTCCAATTTTGAAAAGATTAGGACTTACGTAAGTAGGTACTCACAAAGGAAACCATGTTGTTTGTTGTTTATCCATTACGGTACCTTTCTACACCTTTTACAACAGATGTGGCGAACAAATGTACTAATTCTATATTTTATCAGCTGAAGTATTCGGCTGTTTTACCTAAATGTCAACTCTTTCCAGCATCTAATTAAAAACACAGTATTTTTATCAGATTTCCTACCCGCCCTCACCCGAGATTTGGATTTAAAAAAAAACTTTACGCGCCTTATTTTGTATCAAATATAATTCAAAGCTCCATAGCTCACCGATAGAGTTGATTTGGGAGATTAAAATAGTCAAATTGAGCAAGTAATTCTAGAGAGAAGCAGTTGTACAAATTTCATGAAGACAATTTGTCTTTTTTTGTTTGCTGAAAAAGTTAATCCTCAATCTTTGAATTAGAAACAAAAGTACGAGTATATGAGATTCAAATAGCGTACTTTATGCTAAAAAAGGTAAATGCATACGAGAGTTTTAAAAATAAAATCCATTTTCACATTCACACCGTTCAAAAGACTTTTGCTGCTTCAGATTACAGTTAAGTTTTTAAAAGTTTTTTTTACCGAATTCAATGAATTTATATTATTTATAATTTCTTCAAAAGATTAGTATTCACTTTGTGGCGTCATTATTCAAAAATGAATTAAGAAATTACTTTGTATTCACCACTTTATTAATACATATACCAAGCCGTATTTAATTTTGACAATCTAACTGCATCTCTTTATATGGTCTATAAATAATGTGTAATGATAGTGTCCAAAAAAAAATGTCATAGATTTAATATAGGAATAATGTAAGAATAGGAAGTAAAATTTGTACAGCGCCCTTGAGGTGATTTTTCACAAAAACGGCGCTATAAAAATCATCCGATTATTATTATTATTATTATTATACATATCAACATGTTTCGAAAGCGATGCTATCCTCATCAGGAATATATAGAATCCTCAAATACTTATATTCTATATATTCCTGTTGTTTATATTAATAAAGTGGTGAATAGAAAGTAATTTTTGATTAAGTAAATGAAACACGTTGTGTTATAAATCACGAATATATTTTATTATCACCAACCGGTTTCGCTTAACTCAAGCTTCATCAGGGTAATATAATAACTTGAGTTAAGCGAAACCGGTTGGTGGTAATAAAATATATTCGTGGTTTATAACAACATGCATTTACTTAATACAATGTCAAACCAAGTGATTGCTTCTTATGAAAACATAATTTTTAATAATTTTTTTAAATTTATTATTTAGAACGCGAAGTTTGTTTTATTTATTTTTTGGTGTTTGGAACTCTTGTGTACAAAAATATATACTGATGCAATTAACAATCGGGTATTTATCTAAATTACAAATCTGCACGAAAAGAGAGGTGAAATCTGTAAGCAATCGCATTTTCGCGTGATTCAGAATAATTATTTTGAAACGCGACTACTGTCGTTCTGCAGTCAAAAGTGATCAATTGAATGAAGTGTATCCAATTATCAACGTGGTGTGAAGAAATCCAACAAGTACCCGTGCATTCTGATATACAGATTGATTTTTCTAATAGAAAATGTGACACCCTCACAACCAAACAGCAAATAAAAACTATTTCTGTTACTTATTACATTGTTGACAAATGCTTAGATCTTTTCTGAAACATATATTGAACTTGGTAAACATCCAAAAATAAGTTTCAAAATATGTTCGAACGAATAATAGAAAAATTAGAAAATAGAACACGTTCGCGACAGACCACATGTTTAAAATTACGAAGTCAACGTTGGCGACCATGTTTTAACTAGTTTTGACAAATTTGCATGAAACCTACGCATGCTAATGAGGCTAATGAAATATCAGGGTATAATTTGATATATTAAGCATTAGACTATACTTTCGCGGAATCGTAGTTCGTTGGATAAAGTTGGTGAATTCTCAACCCATGAATTCGCGATGCGCTATTTATAGACGTATGTTTACCAGCATGTTTTCTGTTTTGTTTCATTGTCTCTCGTTCGCTTCCCAATTCTTAGGTAAACACGTAAAAACAACTCGTGGTTAGAAGTAACATAACTTTTTGATTAAAATCCAACATTAACACTTATGTTAAACAAAAAGTTGTTTCTTTCTACTCACCGTTCTTTGATTCTCTTCTCTCTCGCTTTTTGTTTTGGAAAATCCTTCTCCGCAGTCTCATCAGAACTTTATCTGCTTCATCGACACTATCCGAAGACGATGACTCTGCTCCTTCTGAATATCTTCGTTTTAGCTCTCGACGATTGGTATCCTTCTTCCATGCCCAATAATCACTGCACGTTGTAACTCGTTGGTATCTCCTGAGTCGTCTTCGTATTTCATTTTCCACCGTACTATCAACGTCATCATCGTAAAGGAAATCAGGGTCCAAAGTAGATTCATCGCTGACTACCATTCCCCTTCTCCAGGTTTCATTGACTCTGTTCTTAGCGTCTTTTCTCATCCGTACGTTATTTGTTATTTCTTCTAGCCACTGGGGAATTGGCTTATCTCTGGTTGGTAAGCTTTTGAGGTATATATCGAGAAAAGACATATTTCGTACCGACAGATAGTCGTTATCGGGAAAGAACTTTGTTTTGAGCGAATAGTTAAGATCTGTGTTTGCCCTCCTAATAGCTTTCGGGGTACGTTTACTATTTGGCTTACGGTAGGACGCCGACTTACATATTTTGTTCGGCATGCTATCGACCTTGCTGGCAAACGTTTTGTTATCCACAACATCGGAAGATGGAATGGGCATTCCATTGTAAGTGAATAACTTTCTTTGAGCCGCGTTCGAAATTCGGGGATCGTTGATTCCTCGCGAGAGATTTATGGATTGTTGCGACCCTGTTCTAGATTGTGAATTGGCGCTGTATCTTCGCATCGGGCGTTTCCTCCGGTTGGGATTATTTGTCTCATCGTCGCACAGGAGCAATGTTCCGGCTTTTCCAGTAACGTACTTGTATACAGGAAGTGGGGAACAGCTCTCGTTATCGGAACTTTTATAACTGCTGTTATCTAGTTCGCTGTTTTCGAAGGCACTTAGTCCGGAAGAATAAAACCCGAGAGGGCTACTTAAACTTCTTCCATATACCGGAATTTGTAAGTTATTGACAACATCATCATCATTTAGAATGCACGCGTCATTACTCGGATTATCGAAACTTTCTTGCGCTTGCAAACATTTTTCCTCCCTGCTGGAATTTCTTTTGTAGAATCTCGTGTAAACTCGATCTCCAGTAACGCTATTATTTTTCTTTACCGGGAAGTTAATTTGTCGTTTGGCGAAGTCCGATGCGCCGAGAGATTTACTGTGCCTTTTTCCGGGTGTTTTTTCTACGTCCGCACTATTGATAGATATATTATCGTCATTTGTTTCTAGGAGTAGATTTCCATCGCAGTCGAATAGTTGTATGGTGGGGAATACCCTCCCCGGGGAGCAGTTCCGGGTGACTAACTCCCACTTCCTGTTACGCGGTTTTCTGAGCTGAATCCTAATGACATTATCGTTTATTGAGGGTCCTTCCTCTTCGGACCCCCGGTCACCCTCTTTTGACTCCGGCATATTGTCTTATGTTTTCGGAAAACCAAAAAAAATAATTATACCCGGGTTAGTTTCTCGCATCGCGAGATTAAAAAAACTTCAGGAGAGAAGCTAATATTATCATACAAATGCTCGGTGGTTTATTATACAATCTTGTTTTCGAATAGAAATCGCAAATATTTCTAGTATTGGACGTAAGCCAAGGTCACGGATTCATACCCAGACGTCACATGAAATTATTTGACATTGATTGCACTAAAATATTTAAATACACTCGGCGATTATCACCAACCTAGATTACAGAAAAAACTAAAATAGCACCAGTGATATCACATAACTTGTGTCGATTATTTCGCGCGATATAAAATAAAGTGATGGACTTGATAAACAAATTGAATCACTTTTCCCGTTTGCACATTATCACGACACTGGGTTGGTTGCACAATGCACTTCCCGCGGCTCTGGCGCTCGACTCGTCGGTGGCTGGCTGCCACACTCACTCAGCGCACAGTACACCACACCACACGCCTGCACAGATCACAAACCGCACACCACACGATGGCAGAGTGCCCCGACCAGCCCCCACCGCTCGTGACAGTCGTGTTCTCGTTTCGGCAACAATAGTTTCGATTTCCGCGTTAGCGAGTTCGATAGCAGCGGCGACCGTACTCAGTACAGCAGCGTCAACAACTCCCACAAACAGCGGGCAGTGTCCCCTAGCTGCTTTAACTGCCTAGCCTAGCTGCCTAGTTGGTACACCGAAGCATACTGAATACTGAAGTAAGCTCGCAAGGTGTTAGTGTCGGGCGCTCGCAGCAGCCGACCACCGGGCCTAGGCCTTCCACTACGCTCACTCGGCGCGGTATTACCGACTGACATTCCTGTCAGTGAGGAGACAGAAATAGATCATCCAGTTAAAAATACACAGTAGAAATGATATAGATCGATGCTTGCAAGAGATATAAGGACGATAGGTGATTGCGCCTCGCGCTGAGCAGCGGAGCGTACGCGAGGTACGCGGTAGGTATTCCCTCTCGTACCTACTCTCGTGCATTATATTAATTCCTATGAATGCACACCGCATCATACGGTGTTATTTCTCTCGGGAGATAGAGTGGACGCGGACGGTAGCGGAGGACTTTCGCTTTTACAAGAGGCAGACAGCGTCCGATCAACTTAAGTGGATAAAACGGACTGTCGGTTTTTAATGAATGGATAATGGATCTACAAACACAGATGCAACACATCGAAGATATAAACTACATAAACACGCGCGAGTCAGCTCTAAACTGCTGAACTAATATTTGGTTTACCGATTTCTAGCATGACCAGGAAGGTGGAGCGATAACTAGCTGAAGTAAATTGGTTTTCATTCATCAATACGTCATATGTACGAGTATTGGCTTATATTAAAAAATATATATTTACTACTTTTCATTATTCATTGATCCGTTGAACAATCACATTGGTTGACATATTTGGTTCTTTCTACTCCTCCTTCACATTCTTCTGAGACCAGAATATTCACCGCTTCTATATGAAAGTCTTAACACAACGCAATAATAAAGAACAGGAGCTAACGTTCAGACTTTTCAGAAAAGCGAGTGTCATTATAGTGAATTTTATGTAAGTAGGTAGAGATTTCTAAATCGTTTCTGTCGGCATTTAGAAAAGTAATTTCAACAGCTTTAATTTTAGAGATTTTTCCACTTGAAAAGATTAGTAGGGTACCTGCGTACCTGGGCATTGTTTAGCTTGTTTCCAACGGTAATGCGTGCTTGTCAAATTATTCCAAAAGTATTAATTACTCGGTTTTAAAAATCACGCACTATTGATTTCAGTAAACACGGTAGCTATCGTTAGGTAATATAGAAGATTGTTGAGTGAAACAAGATATTTACGCCACGATAACAGGTTTCAGGCTTCCATCCTATTTGATTAACTGAAAATATTTACTTTTCTCGAAAAATCCTGCGTTGTGAATATTCTAAAATAGATCACCAGAATCTGATCAGAATATAACATCAAGAATCCCTTAAGATTATAAGAATATTGTTACGTCACGGTGCGTGCAGCCTTGTCGCCAGTTATACAGAGTATTATATAGTAGGTGATATTATGGTGGAAAAAGTGGTATGAGTTTTTGCCGAGATTATTAAATTCATTAAATACATTTTTCAAAATTGCGAGGTGTCCTTCGGGTATATTAAAAAAACTAATTAAAAGTCAGTAGGTACATAATAAATACATATACCTACCTGACGTTTCAAAACAATCCATCTTATTTTTCTGATGCCTGATATTCATAGAAAGGAAGGAAACCCATCCCTAGGTCCCATATTCAAAACGTTATAACTAAAGATAAAAAAGGACCTACCACAAAAAATATTTAATGTTCAAGTTGATCGCAGTTGACATTTGACAAAAAATCTAATATTGAAAAATAAAACGGTTATCGAAAAAATTAATGAATTTTAGTAAAAAATATTTTTTCTGATCCTACATCCTAGATTTATTTATACGTACATATTTATTTATAACTTAAAAAAATATTTACCTATTTTTTTAAAACTTTACATAATATATATATATATATGATATTAAAATTATCATGTCACCGAAAAAACAGTTTACTGTCTACAAATTATAATGACTTCTGCAAACCCGTGTGGGAGTCCATCCAGCGAGATATCGCGCAACATTATCCGAATTTTTGCCGCTCGCGGGCATTGTTGATTTCATACCGACCCATGAGGGAGTCATCTTAAACTTTTTTTCTTCAAAATGGCTAAAGGACCACTTGCTAGAGCTAGGATGACTGAGCTGTCCCTATGTAAGAGGAAAACATTAAAAGAAAAAAAAACTTTAATCTGCAATGTAGGCAGTGGCGTGCAATCCACAGAGGCTGAAAAACTACTACCTTCCTCCTCAATGTCCTTACAAAAATGGAGCGTAAAGAATAATAAATAAAAAATCGGAATCGTTCTAACCTAATCAAATATTTCTACTTTTTAGTCGCAACCTGCCCTCGTTCATGCATAATAAAAATACCGCCTTCCTCCGGATAGTATTTTTAGCTATATCAAATAGGATACATCGCACACATTGCTCAAAAATGAACCCTATATAGGCCTATGTCACAATTTTTAAGGACACAAAAACATTTATTTTTATTCAATTACAATCTAAAAGACTACATTTCTTCAATAAACGCAAATTCAGTTTGTGGCATCATTTTAAATTTATGTTTGTAATTTGTCTATGCCTATGTTATTATAATTATTTTCTCTCTCACTCTTTCACTCCAGTATATTTATTTATTTATTCATTCATTAACGCCCCAAAGGGCTTTTACATATTTTAACATTAAAATGATTATGTGTACAGAACTTTAAAAAAAAATAACATTATGCATAGTTGGTATATAAGTGTAACATATTTATAATATATATGAAGGTATAATAATGTATAAGTGCATGCCACAGAGAAGTTACAAAGGGAAAGGTTTTTAATTTGTAGATACTACTTTTTTTTTTTTTTAATAAAAATATTAATAGCCTGATCTACATGATACATAATACACAAGTGCATAATATAATACTCTTATAATATGAGTGCATGACATTGTGAAAAAAAATCATTGTGTTTTTATATTTCGGATGATGTAAAAATGTATGGAATTGCATAATACATAATCTGGTATATGATACACAGAAAGAAAAAAAGAGGAACAAGTTTTTGGATTGTAGATGAGTATAAAGATAATATATATAAAAAAATAATAATTAAACAATAGCTCTTATACGATGCTCTTATAATTGTTGCAACATAAAAATATCGTTCCGGTATCTTTTAAACATGTCTAAACTTATGTTAAATATATCTATAGCAGAGGTGAATTTATTTCCAAGTATATGTAGACGAGAAATGGGTGCATGCATTTGGTAGTTTGTCCCAGAATTATTGTTACAGAATAACATATTTTTGCCGAGTTTGTCGATGAGGTACTTTGAAATTGATTAGTTGCAGGAGTTCACAACAGTCTAATAAGGAATAAATAATTTTAAATAAAAAAGTTAAGTCTGCTATTTTTCTTCTGTTTTCTAAAGTATGTATTTTGAGTGTATTTAGCAAGAATGTATAGTTTATGTGTTGTATTGGTATGTGTAGTTTGAAGTTAATAAAACATAAAAATTTGCGCTGCACGCGTTCAATATTTTTTATATGAATGATATAGTATGGGGACCACACTATTGAATTGTATTCTAATATGCTGCGCACTAATGACAAATATACGATTTTTATAACTTCCAGCGAATCAAAGTCTTTGATAGTTCTAATTATAAATCCCAATGTCTTCATATCTTTATTAGTTATTTGTTGTATGTGATTTACAAAATTTAATTGTGTATCAAACAAAACTCCGAGATCACTAATTTCGTTGACTTTTTCCAAGATTTTGTTATCTATAGCGTAGTTAAATGATAACGGGGTTTTGATTCGACAAAATGTCAGTGTCTTGCATTTATCAACGTTGAGAAATAAGTTATTAGCGATACACCAATTATGTAATTTATCGATGTTTAACTGTAAGATTATGCAGTCGCTAATATTGGATATTTCTTTGTATAGTTTAATATCATCGGCAAAAAGTAGAACTTCTACATCGTCGAAACAGGTTATTATGTCATTAATGAATATTAGGAATAGAATGGGACCGAGATGACTTCCTTCCGGCAGACCACTAGTTGCATTAAGTACCTTAGATTTTAAAGACTTAATTTTGACGAACAAGATTCTGTTGTTAGATAAGTAACTTGAGAACCAATCCAACATGTTGCCTCTCAGTCCTAGTGCATATAATTTTCTAAGTAATAATTTATGGGATACTTTATAGAAAGCTTTTGAAAAGTCTGTATAGATACTGTCAACTTGTTTTTTATTCGTGAAGGATTCCGTAATATAGTTTTGGTAAAGTAATAGATTAGTAGTAGTTGATCTTCCACTGACGAACCCGTGTTGTTTTTTATCAATTACTTTGAGTATTGATGGATAAATTACGTCGAGAACAAGGGATTCAAAAATTTTTGGGAGTGCTGATTGTATACATATAGGACGATAGTTTTTATGTCTGTGTCATCACCTTTTTTGAAAATTGGGGTAATATAACTAGATTTCCAACGAGTTGGAAAATGTCCAGAAGAAAGTAAATTGTTAAATAATATGGAAAGTGGACTTGATATTGTAGATGCGAATTGTTTAAAAAATATTGGCGGAATGTTATCTGGGCCTGCAGATTTGTTGGGGTCAAGGGAAAGTATTTTATTTAGGCAAGATTCCCGTGTAATGTGGTAGTTCTGTAAATGTAACGTGTTATGATATGTATATGATGGTATTTTATTTTCAGATATTTCGTCTTCGTATACGCTTTGGAAATGATCCGCAAAAAAATTAACAATGTCGATGGTGCTATTAGCTATTTTTCCATCATAGTGCATTGTAGGGGGGTAGTCTGAGCTTTCATTGTTTAATTTTTTGACAAAATTCCACAGGTTTTTTGACTCCAGTGCATTTTTCTCAATGGAGGTGGTGTGTGCTTTATAGCACAGTTTGGATAGTATTTTACATTTTTTTCTTGTTGCTGAAAAGTTTGAGTAGTCATCGATTAGGTGATTAAGTTTAAAAAATTTGTGTAACTGTTTTTTTTGTTTGAGCAGTAATATAAGGTCCGTGGAGAACCAAATTGGATATGTTCTGTGTTTTGGTGAATACGATGGTACATAAGATTTTATATTGTTGGAAAATGTTTGATAAAGTTTTTCTAAGGTTTGTTCGATATTACTATCATCAGTCAAGAAAGTCCAATCAGTATTACTGAACTGGTAATTAATAGAATCGTAATCGGCGTTTTTGAAGTTGAGTGTTGTTTGTTTCAATGTGGGTTTGTATATGTACATATTAACTGTAATGTGTAGGGGAGGATGATGACTATCCACCGATATGAGCGGATCGTTTGACTTTTCAACAGACAGTTTAGAGCAGTTAGAGAGAGCTAGATCTAAAAGGCGGTCACATGTATTGTACACAAAATTATGTTGATGTAAATTCAAATAGTTTATCGTATCTATCACTTCACGTGCTGGGTCATTACAACTTTCATTTATAATATAGCCATTGTCACTAAAATTCCATTTCAAATTGGGAAGATTGTAATCACCAACGATAATAATTTTAGATGTAGGATGTTTTGAAGTGAGAAATTCAATGTCTTCACAGTGTTTCTTGTATGTTTGAATATCAGAGTTTGGCGGTATGTATATAGTTCCAATGATGATTTTTTCCATGGGGGTAATAATTTGCAAAAATAATTGCTCCAGCGAGCTATTTTGTGTGTTTAGTTTTTTTACTGATAAAGTTTCCTTAGTTGCTATCAGAACTCCGCCTCCTCTTGATTTGGTACTAGATTTTGAGTTTCTGTCGCACCGAAATATCTTGTGGTTCGTAAAACCAAGTTCTGGAGACTTTATTTCTGGGACGAGCCAAGTTTCAGTAAGGATGAATATATCATGTCTGTGTAAAGGTGCTGCTGTTTTAAGATCATGTAGTTTCGTACGAAGTCCTCTTGTATTTTGGTAGTAGATTTTTATTTTTTCAGGGCATTTGGTCCGGCATTTTCGGTTACTTGGGCAGCATCCATTTATGGGATTAGGTTTTTTGAGACATTTTTTATTATCGATGGTTTGTTATTAATAAATTTTATTGTCAGTCCTACTTCCCCTTCCAGGGTACGGTTTGCCAGGGATTGTCTAAGATCATAAAGATATTGCCTTTGCAACGGAGTTTGGTCGGAAAAAAATTTATATTCAGTGTTTGACAATGTTAGGTTTTTTCTACGCAATATATTTAAGACTTGCGACGGATTGTTGAGTATAACTTTCAGTGGTCTGATTTTATTTGGTTTTACCACGCCAATACGGAAAACGTTTACAGAGTTTTCGACAAGCGTGTTGTCGATTTTGGTAAGTATTTTTATTATTTCCAGTTTGTCCTGATTGACTCGGTCCAATTGATTCACCAATGTGCTTTCGGGTACATTTGTAACGATTAAATTGTTTGCTCTCACCTTTCTTTCCTCTAACTCGTCGGCTGCTTCGCACATTTGAGCTATTTGTACCCCATGATTGGCAGTATTTGGCAGGGACTGGGGCGGAGGCTGGAGCGGCTGGTTCTCTGAGATACGTTGATAAGTCTTAAGTTCACCTTCTAAAAAGCCCATTTTAGCTGCAACTAGGCTTATATTTCCCAGTAGTTCCGAGAGTTTGGGTGTCAATTTTCCCATTTGTTCTTTGTTGAATTTGTTTGTTTGATCCATTATAGTAGTATTTAAAGTATGTATAATATTATTTGCCAAAGTGATAAAAGAATAGGTATCACAGGTGTCCATATTATTTCTGCGAGATGCGGTCCGAAAAGGTTTAGCGGCCCTGCGTCGTATAGGCGGACTAATGTTCGATGCTTGCAACGTAGAGTCGGCTTACACGCACACGCACATGCACACACACACTGACAGTGTTCGGACTGAGTGATCGGCGAGTTATCAATTATTTTGACAGTAAATCAGATTTTAAAATTTAGATTTAGGTTCACACTGAGACTTTGAAATATCTCGAAACTTCTTTATTGCACTGATAATGTAATTGCACGTATGTTATAGTATTGTTTTTACACAAATATGTGAAAAATATTTATTTATATTGTTTTAAACGGGAGTGAATTTAATAGCGGTATTCTGTACAGCGGTGTTATTGTTGTATGAAGTATACATTTCATCCCGACGAAGGAACCATTGGTTTCGAAACATGTAGATATTTATTTATTAACATAGTGATTTATGCTCGTATAAATTTTATGTAATTTAATTTAATTATTTATTATTAAATTGAAATTACTACAGCCTACCCATGGTTATAGAGATATGCACGCTACTGAATGTAGGTCCCTCCACACAGCATCTCTAGAGATGGCCTTGAGAGAAATTATAACCCTCAGGGCCTCCTGTAAAAAAATGTAATATTTATAATATAATGGTAGATAAATTAAAAATATCCATCCATTTATTCAATTTACATCTATTGATTGGACTGAAAAGAATCTACCAAAGCAGGCACGTTTTTTTACTGAACTCGCAAGGTCGCCGTATTCAAATTACCGGTTAATTTTACGGCGCTGGATATTAATTTGTTTTTCAGGCTTCGTTTAAAACGTTTAGCAATTCATATTTTATTTTGTTTATTGGGTTAAAGGAGAGGACGGGTTTTGGGATGCAACGTAGTTACCTGTCCCGCGTGGGCGGAAAGGTATTCTGAACATCAAAATAAAATACAATTATAATGAACTGCGTGGTGCAAAATTTTATGTTTCATTTTATTATGTCAACAAAATCGTAACAGATCAGAAGAATTTTGATTTTAAATGTAATTAGAAAATAATATAAACATGTTTTTGATTTTCGTCGTGTTTTACGCTCTCTTGGAAACAAAAACCATGGACGGCCTACTTGGTTGAGGGGTAAGGCTCTCGACTACGAATCCGAAGGTCGCGGGTCCAAATCCCGGCGTGCGCAAGTAAATTTTATTTAATTAATTTGTGTTGTTTCACAATTAATTAATTTAAAATAATATATAGTATATTTGCGCACGTTCCAGAGTGGAAGATACTCTCAGTATCGCCCTGGTGAAAGACCACCATTCAGAATTGAAACGTTGCTTGAAATGGCTTTTAGCCGTGTTTGGTGACCAGATCTGAATAGCCAGGTATTTCCCCACCTCCCTCTTCCCCTTCTCCTTCCCCTCCCCAATACCTTCAGCCTCACAACATTCCCCAGATGGGAATGCCATAGTCTCACTGGCTGCAGACGGTTGGGAGCAGTTGGGACTGTTGTACGATATAAATATAAAAATAAAAAAAGGTTTTGCAAATAGTACGACGGTATACTCGTACAATTGTAACTAGGTAATCATGGCAGC